>PVKA01010820.1:0-63012 GCA_004027165.1 Ctenomys sociabilis
CTTAGGAGCAAGATTCCTACTCTCCCCTTCCTATCACTTGTACTCTGTAGGCACTGCATACTGATTATTTATCATTCTGCTCACTAAGAAAGGACCAGACATAGTTGGTCTCAACTGCCTGAGGCTAGACATAAAGAACACTACAGGCTGAATCCAAGAACACCATCAAACTCTTCTGCAGCACCGAGTAAGGTAGCTGAGGAACACCCACTGGAGGAACTTGACATTATCTGTGTCTGTGGCCACAGCCCATGCCACACTGGTGTGGGCTACAGGCATCCTTTGCAAAGCTTAAAATAAAATCCTTTTACACATAACTTTCCAGTTCATAGTGTGTGTCCATGCAGCACACAGCCACAGCCTCAATCAGCCTCCAACAGGAGATGACCACAGTTGGTAGGAAGACAAGCCTTTTCGGGAGTAGATCTGATCTACCTCAGGAGGTGAGTGGCTCCTGACAGTTCTTCACCTGGAGCTACAAGCTCTCCGTCCTGGAGGATTGCCCTATTGCACACTCCATGCTGTGGGCTTTCTGGGACCAGGATCCAATCCCTGCAATGGCCCGGTAGTGGAAACTATGTCTATTTCACTACACAGATGAACACAGTGTCTTCAAGGCTAAGCAGCCTACCCATGTCATAGGCATGTGCCATCCCCATCTGAAAGGCAAGCTACACTCACCCGCCCCTCTCACAGACAATGCACCACTCTGACCCCCCGAAACCTGCAGGGACCAGGCCTTACTAAAAAGACCTTACAGTATCAGTTGAACAACCAGACTAAACACCTGCAATAGGGAAAAGGCAAAGCTATACCTTTATTCAGGTCTCTAGGAAGCACGTACTGCATGTCTCTCCCTGGGCTGGACATGGGGACCCATGTGGGACAGCAGAGGCCCCAGTGTCAAGGGCTGAGTCAAGTGAGGTGGGCCCTAGGATGACAGCAATACACGGTGCCCATTCAAACTCCAAGACTCAGGCCCATAAAGTGCCCTTCCAGGGAGGCAGCCACCTTCCGAAGAGAACAGACCCACAAGAAAGAGAAACACAGAAAAACCTTAACTTTCTAAGGAAAAGAAAGGTTTCTAAGCCCTTCAGAGGTCAGGCTAGAGCTGGCCTGGCTCTGCAGGTCCATTCATTATATGAACCTGCCCACCCATGTGTTATTTTATTCTATGTGTAATAAAAAGTAACACACAGGGACAAGGGAGGACACAAGCTCCATCAGTGGCTAACATCTTAGACACAGTAGTCCATGTGGCCTAAGGAGCAGAGCACCTGGAATGCTCAGATACTGGTGTAGATAAGAACAGCATAACCCTGAAGCAAGAAATCCAGCATGTTGTTATCAACACAAATACTCAGCTACTCTATGACACCAAGTCCACACCTAGCCATGCATTCCAGAGGAGGAAAACCCTGTGTCCATAAGAAGTTTTATTCAAGAATGTTCATAACAACTTTATTTAAATGGCCAAAACCTAGAAAGAGGACATGTACCCTTCAGGTTAAAAAAAAAAAAAGACAGTCATATAATGGTGTATGACTCAGAACTCAGAGGAGCCAGCTACCCCCACCAGGATGGACAGGATGGACCTATAGTCCTGGCTACTTGGGCAATGGGACAGGAGAATCTCAAGTTCAAGGCCAATCTGAGCAACTTGGGGAGACCTTGTCTCACTGTAAGAACAACTTGTAAAACGGCTAGGGATTTAGCTCAGTAGTAGTGCCCTGGCCTAGGATGCATGAGGCCCTGGGTTCTACCTCAATTCTACAGACACACAAAGGAGACACCCTCTGATCTGTGTGATAACAAAAGCAGTGTGGTGGTGTAGGCCTGCATGCCTGTAATCCCAGCACTTGAGAGGCTGAGTTGGAAGGATCATTGTGGGTTCAAGATCAGCCTGGGCTACAAAATGAGCTCAAGATTGGCCTAAACTGCATAGCAAGACCCTGTCTCCAAAAAAAAAAGAAAGGAATAAAGAAGCATTGTTGCGCCCTTTACCCAAGGGTGGGAACATTCCAAGAGCCCTAGGGGATGACCCACATTGCAAATAGAACTCATATATATATATATATGTATGTATGTATATATATATCCATTCTTTTCCTAAACATACTTATCAAAAAGTTTATGAGGTGATATCTTAGTGGTCTAAGTTGCTACCCAGCAAATACAGGGACCCAGCTTCAATCCCTGGCTCTGCACGCCAAGCCAGCCACCAAAACAGAGCATGGTGGCACACACCTGTTATCCCAGTGCTAGGGAGGTTGAGACAGGAGGATCACTGAGAGTCTGACTTGTGCAGTGAGACCCTGTACTAAATACATAAAATGTTTTTTAAAAATTTTATAATTAGGCACAGTGAGAAATTAACAACAGTAATTTTACAATGGAATAATTATAACAATGTAGAGTAGTTGAAGTTATTTAAAACTCACAAATTATTCACTTCTGGAATACAATCTCAAGTAAGTGAAAGTGCAATTGTGGGTGGTGGTGGGGCCTACTATACACACTGTCAGGCTTCATTTATATAAAGTTCTCTTAGAACAAAAAAGCTGATCCAGGCAACAGAAAACCCAGAAGAGTCTGTGCACACAGGGCCCAGGTAAGCAGCAGCACGGGCCCCAAGAGCTACCTGGAGGCTGGTACTTTTCAATGAGCTATGGATACTTCGGATTAGTTTCAGGACAGTGCAGGCAAGTTTTGCCCTAAGAGAAAAAAGCCTGCACACAGGGCAACAGAAGGTGAAGCTCTAGTTGATGAGATGCAAGCTGCATCTGTGTATTTGGAGGGAAGTTGGCTACAGTCTGCCATCAATGCAGAAGGCACCAAAGGAAGCAGACCAGAGAGGGGTCTGAGAACCATGCTGGGCAAAGGACACAGTAAGCCCGTTGTGGAATTTTAAAAAGCAACTGTGGAGTCTACACTGTGTACAGGGGTGCTGGCTGCAGAACTCTTTCAACTCTTCTATGTATTTATAAACTTCCAAAATAAAATACTGGGGAGGGAGCAGGAAATGGGAGAACACCTCAAGCAGCTTCCTTGGAAAGACGGTTGATGTGGTGAGTGTGAGGCTGGGGAGGCTAGAGTCCAAGAAAGGTCTTTAAGCACAGGGCTGGCTCTAAAGCCACCACCCACTGGAGGGATTCACCCTGGGGTCCGGGGTAAGGCCAAGGTGGGAAAGCCGCTGGGGTCCGTGTTCGGTTACCCTGGGTGAGATGCAATTTCCTGCTCGGTAGGAGTGAGCACCTCATGGCTTGAAACACCTCTTGCTAAATAGCATTTTGATGAGTTAAGTGTAAATGAATCAGAAACAAATGGATTAAGTTTCTTACCACACATCCCAGATTGGAGAAAAAAACTTAAGAAATAAAGAGGGACGATGACACCAGGGGTAGCAGGGAAAGGGGTCACTTTCTCAAATTATGCAAAAATCCTGTGTTTGGAAAGACAGGACAGACATGCTGATCCCCATCCCAGACACCCAGGGCTGCTGGCCAGGCTCTTTAATATTCAAATGACTGAAAAAAGTTTTCCCTCCTGGAAAGCAGAAGGAAAGGAAACACTCTGAAGCCCTCCTAGTTATTTAATTATTTTTTTTCAAAGGTAAGGCAGTGTATTTTTTTATCCAGTATTAAACAACCATTTTTTAATGCTATGATCAGAGCCCTTGGGCCTCTGATGTTAGTTGGGGATTTCTGTTTAGTTTTGCGCTCTGAAAGGGAAGGCAGGGTAATGCTTTTTTCTTGCCAAATGTTCTAGACCCTGGGAGCCTGAGGACCACAGCAGTACCAAGGAGGAGGGTGGCTCTGACAGGCTCCAGTGACCTTTCTCAAGTGTGACCCACCTGGGAGGACAAGCCAGGTGGCTTGAGCTCCGGGCCACACCCAGGGCATCCCTTTCTGCACAGGAAAGGCCAAGGACCCCACTCTGAGTTGACCAGGCCAGGACACCCTTCCTGGTCATTTCATCAGGGACAGAAGCAATGGAAACAACAGCCACCATCCCAAGGCCATCCAAAGACTTCTCCCATCCTCAGAGTAGCTCAAGGACCAGCGCACCTCGGAACAAAGATGAGGACTGCAAACTGAGACAAACACACACAAATGATACCTAAATGATTTCCTTTACAAGACTGAATTGAGACAAAAACTACACAAACAAAACCCACTAAGGTTATGAGGTCACAAGATGTGATATAGTAGAGCGGGAATGGGAAAAGTCTAATAATGATTCTCAAATAATGTTCAAGCAAGAACCCATAAATTCGTAAGGGGTAATTAACACATAAATATAATTCAGACTTGCTTCTGTCATTAAAGTATAATAGGTTAGAAAAGATGTGTTTACAGTAAGATATGTCAAATACCAAAATCTAAGAGGGACAGAATTCTTGGCGCCCTTTCACTACGCAGCAGAGGCACGCACTGTCAGGACCGATGTATCGCCTCATTTAATTTCTCTAATGGCCTTATGAGATCAGGGTCATTAAACACATTTTACAGATTAAAAACAAAACAAAACAAAAAAAAAAAAAAAAAAACACAGCCATGGACAAAGTCATTGTCCAAGGCCACCCAGCTGGCAAAAGACGGATATAAACCAGGTCTATCTGATCCACCCCAAAGTCCATGCTGCTCAGTGTAGCTTATGCCATCTCACCGACTCCCAGAAGGGCAGACTTAACCCCACAGGACCATGAAGTCTGAAGAAGAGACAGCTTCCAGTACCCATGCAGCAACAAAATTACATTGTATATACCACTTCCTTTTCCAAAGGGAAGGTGGTTTATTGACTTCTCTGTTAACATAAAATAACTCTTATGGCAACCAGAAAATTAAGATTACGCATGATCCCAGCACTCAGATGTAGCCTATAAATCTTTTATTAAAAATCTTTCCACAGGGCTGAGAATATAGCTCAGCAATCTAAGTGCCTGCCTGGCAAGGGCAAGGACCTCAGCTTGATCCTGGTACCACATGACACACTGGCCCTGAAACCCGCTGTGGTGGCACGCACCTGTAATCCCAGCACTGGGGAGGCTAATACAGGAGGATTACTAGGAATCTCAGCTGCATAGCAAGACACTGTATCAAATTAATTAATTAAAGACTCTTTCCATAAGCTTTAAGTATATACGTGTCTCTCTGTGTATAAGTTTTCTTCTAGAATAATTTTAGACTTAGAGAAAAGTTGTAAGGACAATACAGACAGTCCCTGTCCCTCCTTCATCCAGTGTCCCCTGGTGTCAACCTTTCATGTAACCAACACATACTGCTCAAAGCCGACAAGATAATAATGCTGTATTACTACAAACTAAACTACAGACCTTATTTAGAGCCCCCCATTTTTTTCCACTAATGTGGTTTTTTCCAAGACCAGGATCTCATGTGGAATGCTATACTGTAATTTCACTCCATTTTTAAACAAATTGTACCCAATAATGCATCATGGTCATACCCCATAGAAACAAATATAAATCCATAGCATATCTTCCAACCTCTCCCTAGTACCCCACTCTGTGGGTGGGTGTAGCCTCCGGATGACCAGCACTTCTCTCTGTTGTACTGATGCAGGACAGATGAGCTTCTCCACACAGGGCATGCCTGTCCCATCCCCAAGAGTGTCAAAGGCCTGCCCTTCGGTGCCTTTCAGCCACCTGGTCTTTCCCTCCTCTGGAAAGCCTGAACTGACATGCCTTACCACCAACAGAAGAATAATTAGGACAATGACAGAATTCCTTGGGAAACTTGCTCCTCTACTCTAGGGCCTGAAAGTGTTAACGGCTTTCAAGACCATGATTTTCCTCCCAAGCCAGACTAACTCTTCCGGAGAATCGGAGAATCGCCTACAAATGAAAACTTTCATTCTTGTCAACTCAGCCTAGTTCCAGTCTTCTCTCTACATCTGACAGGGATCTTTGGGCTTTTGGCATTTCAATCATGGAATTACTTTTGGGGTACAAGGGTAACCCCCACTGAGTTTAATTTCCTTCTCATCTCTGTAGTGTCTATCTGTCTAAACTCCCTCAAGGAAAAGCTGTGTACAGACTCAGGCTGTAATACATGCAGCAGGACGAGCACAGGATTGGCTAGGCAGCAAGGTTACAGGGCTATTTTTTCTTATGGTAATGAGAACAGGGAAAAGGATCAAAATTATAAAACTGCGTGCATGTGCAGAAAAGTCTCAAAGTGAGCTCAAACCAGGCACCTGCCTAGCATGCTAACTGTGGCCACTGGGTCTCTCTTCAGAAAACACCTATGTTTTGAGACTTCTGTTGTTCATTGAAAAACATTGTCCCCGTGCTCAGAAATGCTACAAAATGCTACATATATATTGGGAAGACTGGAAAAGAGGTGGCTGGGAAGAGAAATGGAGCCCTACCCCACACTAGGGAATTATTCAGCGCCATCCTGGCTTGCAAAAAAAAGAAAAATGAAAAAAAGAAAGAAAACAAGCTACTGGTCAGAGGGAATGTTCTTCCATGCCAAGCTCAGCTTGAATTAATACACAACACAACCTCTTAAAGGGGGACACTGCTTTAAACTAAGAGTCTAAATGTAACCGATTAAATGCAACAGGAAGTGGAAAAAATTCTGGAAGGAAAAGAGCAGCAACATGAGATATTTTCTTCCCCCCAGTGTTTGCAGTCTTGTCACTCTGGTCAAGGACACACCTTGGGGTCACATGAAGGGTAGTCTTTAAAGCAGAAGGTGCCACTTGCACAAGCTCATGCAGAACAATGCTGTGATCCTGGGCTGTGTCTCCCCAGGACTCCGTGGTCTGATGGGGTGGCTGGTGGAGCCATTCCATTTTTTAATTTTGCCCCGAAACCACAGAAGGATCTCTCTGTGGAAAAGAGAAAGCTTAACTAGTAACAGGAATTTTGCATCTGCCTGGAAGACATTCTTGCTAGGCGGCTGTTTGGTCCCTAGGAAGGAGAAGATGTCAGAAGAGGGACAGAATAGAGATGCTATGAGTTCTGGGGTTCTAATAGATACCACAGTGGCTGCAGTTAAGAACAGTGCAACACGCACTTGAAATTTGCTAAGGGAATAAATCTCACATGTCTCTACCCCTTCCACACACACACACACACTCACATAACACACAAATGGTAACAACAGGAGGTGATGAATGTGGTAACACTTTCATAACCACACACACGCACATACATAACACATGCATAAAATCATCCAGTTGTACACCTTAAAAACACAGAATTTTTACTCACCCCCTGTATCTCCATGAAACTAGGAGAACAAAATCCAAACCAAGGCCATGCTTTTTCCCGTTAACTAATAGAGCACTACAAAAAAACATAAGCTCAGCAAGTTACTGCAAAGAGAAATAAATGCCTTAGAAAACACTGTTATTTCTCTGGCTCAGAAGGGAGCACATTTCTGCCAGTGGAGCCACTCCAGACCTATCCTGACATTTTTGAGATCTTGTAATTCAGCTTATGGACCTTATACAGAATGCCAAGCTGTAACAAAAGGGGCCAGAGAATTCCAAGCATGTTGTGAGCACACTTGGGCTCTGTCACAAGGCAGAACTTGGGCAAAGGGACTCACTTGTGTAAGACATGAGGAAGCCCACCGTGCCTCATGTGTGTCCTTTGGGTTGTGAGGAGTTACACATAGTCTGTGAGCACACACTGGGAAAGGAGAGGTACATGCAAAGATTTTCCTCCTGTACACACCACACACCCTGGAATCCAACACCACTTACAGTGTACTAAATCTGACCCTGAGGAGTAACCCTGGTGCGACACAGCTCATGAAACTCTAGCAAGAAAACAACCACAGTCTCCAGAGGTGACACAGACCCCAGTGAGTGACTTGGGCCAGATGCAGGGACAGCAGCAAGCCCCCATGTCTCCCCGCAAGCTGCATGGCAAGTGCTCTGGCCAGGGCTCATTCACAGGTGGTGTGGATCCTGGCGCCAGCCAGCACTGGGCATGGGACAAGCAGGGCCATGTGACTCCCACTGTCAGGCCTTAGGCTCTAGCCAGCCCAGGCTGGATGCTCACGGCCCCAGGGCTGGTGGGATGGCACCTGGAGGACATCTGGGGTTCTCAGCTGAACTCTTCTCTGGGTCTCCAGGACAGACCCCCATAAGTGACTTAGAGGCATCTATAATCCTCCTCCTTTAAAAACCACCAACTGCCTTATGGTCTCTGTATCACTGTAATCCTCCCAATCATATTTAAGTGTTAAGTGAACATCTCTAAGAAAATGCAGGTGCCTCCGATCCCTAGCCATGTGGTTGGATCAGGTCATCCGGTTTACCTCCCAAGGGGAGCCTAAATACAGAGCTGCATAGACCCATAACACATAGGAATGCTGGCTTCTCTACTCCTAGGTGCTCCTGCTGCATGGACCAGGGGTGGCCACCACATTCCTTGCCTTGTAGAAAAGAAAGAGCAAGGGGCTATTTTGCAATATGGGACATTTCTGAAGAAAAATTCAAGGATGGACAAAAGCCCTAAGTAACATGAGTGCGTAATGCTCCCTGAAGAGCCAGGGCAAAGGAGCAAAGGCCAGTCACAGTCTGCCACTGCCACTCCTGGGTGGCCTAGCTCAGCACTCTTTCCTGTGCCCTGGAAGGGAGGAGCAAGGTGGGAAAGGCAGCACTCTATCTGACTCTGGGCAGCAGCCTAGATGGCAGGGCAGGCCATGCTGCTGCAGCAGACAGATGGCATGAGCTGGCTGGGAACCCAAAGTCCTCGGCCTACCTTCCACCCAGTATCTAAAGAGGAGGCTGAGCTTGGCTACCCATGTTGACCAAGCTTTAGTCTACATACTAACTCTGGGCAGCGGCTTGAGTCAACAAAGGGCTCACAAAGGGATTCGGCAGCATTCACTTCACATTCAACAGTTAAAGAGCCTACTGTGTGCTGAGTCTTAGACTAACAGCATAAAGCAAAAGCGGCTGCCTCCCCAGTGCAGCAGAGGGCACCGCTGGCCAGACAGCCCCAGTGGCGGGCCTAGGACTACAAACTGAGATCTGTTCCCGGAGGGCTGGGAGGGCTGGGAGCCCAGCGGTGTGAGCTAGCTAAGAAACTAAATTGGCCCCTGAGGGTAGAGAGGACACACAGCAAAAGGCATTGATTTACTCTTGATGTTGCTTGAGTCACTGAATCCTTTGAAGTCTCCTTCTCATGGACCACCACACACACACATGGCTGTGGGGAGGCTTGTGGGTGAGTGTGATCTCGGGATTCACCAAGTGAGATATTTGCTCCCATCTGACACTTTGGAATGAAAGTGTCACACTTAAGTGAGGACTCACAGCCCAGGCCCTGATCCCCCTTAGCTAACCTCAGAGATCCCAGGACTTTCTGAATCTCAAGAGATTCTGACCTCTGGTCCCCTGCAGCCAGACCACCTAACCACTTCTCTTATTTTGGTCCCGGGTCTCTTTAAGCAGCCACTGCCAGCACTGTGGGGGAGTCATGGGGATTCAGCTCTGGCCCCAAACGGGCTGGACACACTACTGCTCAGCCAGGACGTGGGCCCGAGCCCACTCGCTGCTGCAAGAAGACAAAGCTGTGCTCTGGGCACTAAGCACGCCCCCACCCTCCCACTGACAGGCTTTGGTGTTCAGTCACCATCCCCAAGGCGGCCCAAGGCTGGCTGCACTCTCTGGAGGCTTTGAAAGCAGCACAATTGCTCTACAAGAGAAACTAGCCCGGGTGATAGGGAAAAAAATGTCAAGTGTGTTTGTCTCCCTTTGCTGGGGAAGGCAGCTTATGTGTCTCAGTGGAGACAGTCTTCACTTGTTCCCTCCCTGCTTGGGGAGGGGAGGGACAGGGGAAAAGAGCTTAACTTCTTCAAATCTGGGGGGCCTGGAAAACTCAGGAGCCCCACTTAGATGGGAACTGGCCTACTTCCACCCACTTCCAAGCAACAAGCAGCCAAATCCATCGGACCCTTATCACGAGCCAGTGAACTGGAAGGGGCGAGAGAGCGCTCTGCCCATGAAGTATGTGGGGAGGCGGAGAAATACGGGAAGCAGGTGCATTCTCTGCCCAGACCCGGCAGCAGCCCCAGAAATCCCTTGTTCTAGTGATGGAGGAAGTGAGGTGCAGCTTCTTAAATGCAAGACAAGGTCTCCCCAGGAGGGAGGGCTTAGGTAAGGCAACTCACTCCAGCACATCTCCCATGTGGTCACACTCGGCCACAGGTCCCTTGTGTGAGGAGCGCAGGGGCCTTGCGGGCCAGAGCTAGAGCCAGGGTCCACGTCAGGAGAGAATGCCATGGCCTTTCTCACTGTAGGCATGCTATGTGCCTCACCAGCCTAGCACCTCTCTGGTTAGGACCATCCTTAAAGCCTTCAAGGTAAAGACCTAGCAAATATTCTTTGATTCCTCCAAGGAAGAAGGAAAAAAAAAAAAAAAAACAGTTTCCTCCAACTGTGTCTGTCTGTCTCTCTGGGGTCGCGCTTAGTCCTGGCTGGAACTATGCCATTTCAACAGTGACACCAATTGTGGCCACCCCGGGCACCACAGGCTGCACGGGTAGGGTGAGTCACATGTGGCAAACCCGCTTCTCAGGGATGATTTAGGGAGAGAAGCGTGTACCCAAGCTAAAATCTGCTAAATACTATGAAAGGCCAATTTTACTGTCTATAAACTTCACTTCAGCCGGGCGTGGTGGCGCATGCCTGTAATCCCAGCACTCGGGAGGCTGAGGCAGGAGGATTGTTGTGAGTTCGAGACCAGCCTGAGCTACAAAGTGAGCTTAAGGCCAGCCTGAACTGCATAGCGAGACCCTGTCTCAAAAAGACCAAAAATAAAAAAATAAAAAAAAAATAAACTTCACTTCAGCAAACTGGATTCATGAAACAAGAGCTTCATCCATAGAGAAAAAATGCACACATGTGTGTGCGCGTGTACACACACGCACGCGCACACACACACACCCTTTCTAACAGCACTAGGAAGGCAAGAAGAGGGAAATTAACAACCACTTGGCTAGTGTGCTGCTTACATTTATCTTGTTAAAAATAAAAAGCGACCTCCTTTGGGAAACAAAAGTCACATCGTTTCCTACAGCAGAGTCCAGCAGTGGACTCCTCTTGAGGACCCCCCAGCACAGGACCAGGCTGCACTTGGCTCTGAGAGGCCCACAGAGAGGTGGCCAGGAGTGGGTGCCACAGCCAGGGTGGCAAGGGATGCCCAGGAGGCAACCCACTCCCTCTTCTTCATGCCACAAGACACACAGGCTGGGGGCCAGTGAGTCACAGGCCTGGACCCGGAGGAACAAAGAGCTTATGCAACTCACGAATCATTCCCAGCAGCCCAAGACAGGCCCTGGTGTCATAGGCTCACCAATGTCTGCACAGCCTGCCTCACATAATAAATAAATAATACAATACATCATAACATAAACATGTAGTGTAATAAATAAGCTGATTATACGTAATGATAACCAAAAGAGCACAAAATAATAAGCTTTATAAAACTACACTGAGCTTTAGTCAGGCTGCAAAGAAATAAAAACACTTCTCCCTTAACCCTGAAAGGACCAAGCACTTGGGGAACATGAACTTTTCCTCACTTTCTGGAGCCCACTGGGTGTCTCACAAGATTAACGGACTACCCTGTCACCAAGGCCCCTTGAGGTCTGCCTGGTAGAATGGAAACACAAGCTAACGGAGAATAATCTCAGGCTGGGAGAAATTCCAAAGATGGTGGTGCAAAATTAAAAAGAGAGAGAGAGAAAGAGAAGAAATTTTTGTTTCTAACTTGGATAGAAGCAAGGTTTTCTCCTTGCCTCAGACCAAACCATGATCTGAGCTGGGAGCTTTTCAGAATCCTGAGAAACAGCAAATGCATCTAATTAAAAGATACCCTAAAGTTCTGGAAACTTCCTAGAAGTTGCCAAACCTCCAGTGCAGCAAAGGTCAAGGGATGGGAATGGAAGGGCATGGAACTGAGGACATAGGGGGCCTAGACTCCAGCAAGAACCAACTACCGAGCACGTCCGGAAGCCCAGGCGCTGCACTGCACTCAGGCACTTAATCACTAGAGCCCTAAAGGCTGGACAGACACTGTCAGCCCTACTACACACTAAGGCCACACAGCAAGGGGACACCCTTCCTTTGTCACACTGGCTCTGATAGACCATATGGAGACTAATGCCCCAAGATAATCACCCCCATGAGCTGTGGGGCTTCTGTCCCAGAAGATGGAAGGAGAGTGGCACTGGGGTTCGGGAAGAATGGTGGTATCAGCCGAGATCGAAACAACCTCCCCGTGGAAGCAGTGGGAGTGCTCCAGCTACCTGGCTGTTGATGGAAAGGCAAGAGGCCCTCGCCCACCAGGAGCCAGAAACTGAGGCCAGTGAGAAGCTGAGCCCACACCACAGGTCCCCAGTGACCGGCCAGGTGGTGCAGAACAGAAGATAAAAGTGGATCCTTGATGACAATGACCCTCGGCATCAGAAGCCAGCTCAGACAGCCATGTTCCTTGGTAATTCTCTTCTGATGAAATAAACAGACCAGGTAAATCCTCCAGGGACAGAAGGCGGATTAGTGGCCACAAGGGCAGGGCCTGGGGGTGATGGGCAGTAACTAACAATGTTTGTGGGGTTTCTTTTAGGGTGGTGTATCCCTCTGACCAAGCGCTTCAAAATGTATCCTTTAAATAAGTGCCATTTTCCCATGTTGTTTATAACACAGATGACTTAAAAGGATTGTCTTTAATCCTCAAACTAGACCATGGTAATGGTTACAGGACGCTGAATGTACTTAATAGCACTGAAGTATGCACTTTAAAATGGTTAAAATGGTAAATTTTATGTTACATGTATTTGACTATAATTTAAAATTTAAGAAAAAAAAATAAATAAATAAAGCGAATCTCCAACAAGAACCCCTGAACTCATTCAATCATGAGCCGGGGGCAGTGGGGCCAGGTCTTGGCCTCCCAAGACTTTGCGGCTCAGAACTGGAAGCTCCCCCAGGGTCCTCTAATGTATAAACTTTGTGTTTAGAGAGCGGGTGGAGCAAGCAGGAGGGAAGGAAGAAGCCTGATGGCGGTCAGGGCACCAAGCTCCAGCAGCCGGGGCCTCCCAGCTCCACCCCCACAGGGCCGGGCCCAGCTTACCTGGCAGGCTAGTAGGGTCCTCCCCCTCCCCCATCACATCCCCCAGGGCTGGCCGGGAGCTCAGTGTCCTTGGTCTGCATCATAGAGTCAACACCAATTTATCTGAACCAGGCGAACAAGGCAGCCCTAAGTGGCGGAACTCTGACAATATTTAATGACTCGGGGTGGGGACGCTTTGTAGGTTGGAGTAAGGCCTGGGAGGAAAGGAACTAGAGAGCAAGCAGAAAACTCCAGGGGAAATTCCGTGGGGGGGAAGATAAAAGCAGGCTATAAAGCAATTTTGACAGGTTAACAGACAGGTAATATTCCAACGGTGTTTACTTAACCAGGCTAGCGCTCCATGCAGCACTGAGTAGCCCCGGCCTGGCCCGGGAGCCTCTACAGCTAAGGGGTTCACAGAAACAAAGATCTACTCAGAGGAAACCAAATCCCAGCCAGCCTGACACTGGCAGCCGGGTCGGCCTCTCCCCCAGCTCGGAAGCCACCCAGAGATGCTTCCTGGACATCCATCTGGGGAGGAAACTTCCAGCGGGACCTTTGCAGAGCCTCCTGGGAACACAGCCTGGCTTGGACAGCCGGCTCCTCAGCTGGGGTAGGGCGCAGACAGCCAGGGCCACCTGCTGCTTGCACCTCCACCCACTTGAAGTGGATGGGGTCTGTGGGGCCTGGTCCTAGAAAAACACCCTTGCTGGTCCTGCCCACGGCAGGAATACTAAGCCTGTAACGCACTCTTCTAGCTCCAGATCCCCAGTCCACCCACCGGATGTGAAGCCCTGGCCTGTGGTCTCCGAGGCTGCACACGGCTGCAGCTCCTGAACCTCCTCCCTGGACCTCACTTTCCACATCAGTGAAATGGGATAATAACTCCCACCAGGATGGATGATAACAACACAGATAAAAATATTCATAATATTTGGTATGCAACCAGGAGGAATAAATAACAGGACAGATTAGAGGACCTGAGTATATCTAACATTTGCTGCTACAACTGCTGTCTATTACCCATCTGGCAGGTGATCGTCCATGCAGCAGCAGAACTATAGATACGAAGGTGCTTCCTTTTTTAAAGCACATGCACGTTGTTCCGTCTCCACTCCCATTCTCACAGGCCGAGGAGAGTGGTCCTGATGGAGACCACTGTCATGCTGGCCAAGGGATCGGGGAACAAATCCCAGACACCCCCAATTCTGAGGCCTTGGCAGCTGTGCAGTAATCCAATCTGATTCCATGTTCCTGTATTTCTCGGAGAACATAAACATGTTCAAAGCCACTGAACCAGCACCCAAAGGGTGCCAAGACTCTGACTTCATTTCCTACAGGGTTCCCTGGCCTCTGTTACAGGACACTATTTTGAGGTTGGATTATATATTTTTAGGTTATTTGGAAAATCATTGTGGCTTTGAATAATAAAATTCTGAGTGACACCTGCCAGCCCCAATCACCCTGAGTTGGCGAAGCAACGTTTTCTTTCTTCTTTCACTTTTCAAAGGGCAATGAAGTAAGTGTTACCCAGCAAAGGTTTGCAGGAGTCTGCAGGGGTGTGTATTAAATATGCTCTTGAAACTGGCCCCAAAGGCTTGTACCAGAAAAATCAAACCACAGGCTGGAGATGGTGTCCCTTAGAACTGAGCTAGGAAGCACTACCAGGGTTGCCAGCGAAAAATCACAGGGGCATCTGGTCAACCTCGTTTCACCAAGGCCTGGGAAATTAAGGAGCTGCATAACACTCAGGTGTAGACACAATGAGGCCAGGTCAAGAGACAGCTTCCCTAAGGCTCCATTCAGCACTGTTATACTAGGCAGCCCCATCATTTCTCCTGGACCCATGGTGGAAAACAGCACCTTGGCATGGTTTGCACCCTGCTCTGTCAACCAGAAATTACCTCACAAAAGGCCTCCCGCACCTGACTCTGCCCTCAGGATACTTAGTAGTCAAAAAGTACCCTTATTCAGAAAAGGGCATCATTTTATATGCTGCAACGGTCGGTTAGAGGAGGGGACCAGGGCGTTACACATGTTGGACAAGTGTTCCACCACTGAGCTATGTTCCCAGTCCTTTTTATTTTGAGACAGGGTCTTGCTGAGTTGCCCAAGATGGAGCTAGTGGTGTTTGTGCCTAGCCCTGGGGCAAAAGCACTACATGGTCGATGAACATGAGATGTCTGGCTTCAGGCTGTGTCCTCCTCAGAAGGCTGGAACACTGGTCCGCACACCTCCCCACAGCCATTTCTTCCCCCATCCCCACCACTGGCCCTTGAGGACCCACAAGTTGTCTGCGCTCTCTGCAGCCAACCAAAATGTGGCGGGGTTGTGTCCACGTCCTGGAGGCCAAAGCCTATGGGTGCCAAGAGCGAGCCAGACACTTACGAAGGGATGAGGAGTTGTCAGGAGGCAAACTCAACCTTTTCGCTTGCATGAGGGTATGAGGGCACGCGACCAAGTTAGAAACAAAGTCTGAAGGAGGCTCTGGGCATCATAATAATCTCATGGTAGGATATCAGCAAACACTGTCACTAAGAGCGTGCTCAGGATGTAATGTTGAGCACTGTCTTCCCCACCAACCTTGTCAGGGCTGGCACTCAGAACCTCACAGGTGCCTTACTTCAGTGCCAGTATAGAGAGGGCAGCTGGCAGCCACCAGCAAACAGCCGAGTGAGTTTGGAAAGGCAGGTTTTAAAGGAGACAACAGGATGGATAAGCACATACTCTGTTCCAGAAGTCAAGAGACTGAGGAGGACTTGGAATTTCACCCAAACTAACAAGGCACCAGGCTTGAGCCATCTCTCCAGGTAATACTTCCATAACATAGAGCAGGGGAGTGTGTTCTCCACAGGAGAAACCTGACACTTTCTCTTTCTTGATACTTTCTCTCCTCCTCCCCCTCTTCCTCCTTCCCTCCCTCTTCCCTCCCACCCCCTTTCACTCTCCTTCTCCCTTTCTCTCCCATCCTGCAGAATTGAATCTAGGGCCTTTGTACTGTGCTACATCTTCCAGCCTTTTTTTAATTATTTGAGACAGGATCTTATCACATTATCAAATTGCCCAAACTGGGCTTAAACTTGCAATCCTCCTGCCTCAGCCTCCTAGAGTGCTGAAATTACAGGTGTGCACCAACATGCCTGGCTTGCTTGACAATCCCCAGCCCCTCTTTCTTTGAGATCAGTTTCCCCTGTGTGGCCAGGATGATCTTGAACTCCTGGGCTCAACCAATCCACCCCCCTCAATTTCTCAAGTCCTTGGGACTACAGACATGCACCTCCATATCCTGCTGCTATCTTCTTAAAATGCTATCTTAACTCTGTCAGTCTCACAGCGACCACACTTATCCACCACACCCAAACCTTAAGATTCTTCTAACTGAGAAGACAATGGGATGATCCCGAAAGCCACTGGTTTTGCCAACAGCTGATGTCTAATCCACGTCACCATTTGTGGCCTTTAAGCCCACGCTAAACAACACTAATCTCATTTCTGGAACTCGAGGAACGGTGGCTTGCCAAAAGAAAAGAGTCTGAGACACACCTCAAGGGTTTCTGTGTGGTGAGGGCTAGCAGGAGGAAGTACCCAGGGCAGCATCCTGAATAAGTCTACCCTGGCCTAGGTTCCTACTCCTAAAACACTGAAAAACTCAGCATCCTGGAAGTCACCAGTCATGACAACAGGTACACACTAAGGAGCATGTCAGTCACTTAATACATGCGAAATTAAGAATACTGTGCCTCCCGGTGTGCTGGCATAACTCTGCTCTACATGTGGGCCATCCTGACAATGGAATAGTTAGCCTTAAAAAGGAAAGGAGGGGCTGGGGAGACAGCTCAGAGGTCTAAGCACCTGCCTGGCAAGCGCAAGGACCCCAGTTTGACCTACAGTATCACATGTCATGCCAGCTCTGGAATTCCAGGAGCACTGTGCTAGCCACCAAAACTGGGTGTAGTGGCACACACCTGTAATCCCAGCACCGGGGAAACTGAAACAGGAGGATCACTATGAGTCTGAGCTGTGTAGTGAGACCCTGCACCAAGTAAGTAAATAAATAAATAATTTTTTAATTAAAAAAAGGAAATGAAGTCCCGGCAATGCCATAACATCAACTTGAAGGCATCGCACTAACTGGAATAAGTCAGTCACAAAGGACAAGTACAGTACAATTCCATTCATATGAGATCACCAGAGAGACTAAATTCATAGACAGCAAGTAGAATGGGCTCTGGGGGAAAAGGGAAAATGAGAGTTAAGGTTCAAGGGGGACGGAAGTTCAGTTTTGCAGGATAAAAATGATTTGTGGATGGATGGTCCGCAGTGCCACTGAACTGTACATCTCAAATGGTCAAATGGTATCTGCATCGTGTGTGTTACCACCTTCAACATAAACCATGAAGTTTTACGTCACCTTCTCCCCAGTGTGGCCAGAAGCAGGAAGGGGACTCCTTCAAAAACATTATTTCTAAGTGGCGCCTGTCTCTCTATGCCTCAGCCCTGAGCCCAACATGAAGAAGACCAAACGTGAAGGGGACATAGTGTCCTGAAGTGGTGCTGCACTCCACAGATCACTCCAGGGACTCCTAATTCCCAGGCTAGGACACAGTCCTGGGTCACACAACAGGAGGCGAGCAGCAAGTGAGGCTTCCTCTGTATTTACAGCTGCTCCCATAGCCCACTCTGCCTCCTGGCTCTGCCTGCTGTCACATCAGTGGCAGTGTTTGATTCTCCTCAGGTGATCCCTGCCCTGCACTGCAAGTGCGGGGGCTCTGTGTGTCTTGCTCCTTTTGAGCCATACCAAAACCACATCCCCCATCCCATACTTATTCATGGAAATAGTGTCTTCTACTCCTGCATCAAAGCTGCCCCTGCTGCCAGAAAGGTTGGGGGCCCCTGAATTAATCCTCCAATGAGCTCAAATATGAAAGTACTATCAGGTGAGGTCTGTCTGGATGAGGTGATTCACAGAAGGTGTGACCTAGAAAGGATACTCTTGTCCCCAACCCCTTCCTCTTGTTCTGACTCTCTTAGTCTCTGATTCCTGGATGCCATGGGCTGAGCAGCCATCTACCTATCTACCACGCCTGCCTCTATCCATGCCATTTCTTCCATGGGGCCAGCTGGCCATTGATTGAACCCTCTGAAACCATGAACCCAAGACAAAGCTCTCCTCCTTGAAGTGGTGGGTAGTAGGGATTTTGTCACAGCAATGACAACACAGAGTCATTCCCTCCTGGTAGAAGGAAGAGAATTCTTGGCTGAAAAGCAAGAAGATGGCACTTTCTAGGTGTCCAGAAAAATTCAAGTCTATCTTGCTTTGGATGGTGGTTATACAGAGGAAGACATGTATAAAAAAAAAATTCACTGAGTTGAACATATAAGATTTTATCCTTCTAGCAAGCAATAGACACTTATACATCCACACATTGTCTAAATTACGATAGGGGCTTTATGCCGATCTAGAGTCAACTTGTGCATTAACAGAAGAGGCCTGCTCCACAATTAATTCACCCAAGCTCATGTCTCCCTCCTCTAGACCACACTGTTGTACTTACAGCTGGCTCTGCTGGGTGGAGAGAGAAGAGTAATTTCAACTCTACCCAAGGAGCTTATTTCCTGTTTGGAGGCTTCTTTAAGGTGTGCATTGAAAGAAATGTCAAATGTGCACTTGCCTTTCGTGCATGAGCTTTTAGGGCTCTTTTCTTGTGTTATTACCCAATGTGAATTAGACACTCTCTTCTCAACATGGCAGCCCTTGAGAAGCCAAAACTAGATAGCATTCTGTCTCCAGTCACCTCTCATCCAGGAAATTCATCCCTCCATCCCTCCATCCATCCTACAATATTTATCAGGTGACGGCAGCGCCACAACTACTACTTACAGAGTATGATTTTCAGAGGCCCTCATCATCCTGGCCACCCTGCTCCAACTTTTCTTTCTACAATGGCAATAATCCCATCCTGGATGGCTCCCTCTTCATGACCCAATCAGTCTCTTACCTCCTGACCCCCCTGGCCTCAAGACTGCTTTTAGCATATAAATTTGAAAGGGACACAAACATTCTCACCACACTGTTGACCCAGTCCTTAAAAACTTAATGAAAGCATGCACAGGATGACTGGACTCCTCTTTTCCACTGCCGTCAACAGCACCCCATCTTCCTGCTATGCAACGGGAAGGTGTCTGCCTGCCCCCTCTTTCCCTAGTCCCTGCTATTTTTGCTGCTTTTGCCTCTGAGAAATGCAGGGCTATTGCTAGTAAAGTCATGTCCCTAGTAAAGCTGCCCTCCTGGGGTCACCAAAGCAGGTGTCTGATGCAGATTCCCAGGCTGGGTTCCAGAACCACAGAGTTAAGAATCTGAGATACGGCTCAGAGGTGAGGTGGCAAATAAACCCCGTAGCTGAAAGTGGCCCAGGAAACAGGTGTGAAGGTGGCCACTGGCATTTGGCCTGCCAGGTCAGAGGAGGCCAGATCTCGCCAGTTTCTCTGACTTCTTTCCTAACCTGTGGGATGCCCCTTCTCTTCTCCCCACTCCACCCTGCAGACACCCCCACAGAAGGCAGGGGGCTTGATGCATGACTTGATCCTGATGTCACAGGCTCACCCTCTTTGAATTTGGATTCCTAAAACACTGTCCTTGACCCTCATGCCATTTCCCCAGTGTCCCAAGCTGCCCCCCAACAGCCACCTCCCCACTCTCTGCTCCGACAGCTCAAGGATACCCGTCTGCCCCCTTGAAGGCCTGCCCGTGCTCTCCGTGGCTGGCATTTTCCAAGAGAAGTACTATTCGGGATGAAGAAGCTGCCTGAGGTCCCATAATCCCTAGGTGACATCCAAGATGTCACCTTTTCCAGAGGATGCAAACAGGGGGAACTGAAAAGGCTCATTTGCTTCTTGTCATCTCTATGCACTCTGCCCCACCTGAGTGCCAACACCCATGGCTCTCCCAAACCACCCTTCCTTCTTGGAAATCTGGTCCCATTCACACCTGCCACCCCATCCACTGGCGACTCCCTCTCTGCAAGTGCAAGGCTCCCTGTGTGGCCATCCTCCATTTATGCGGCTCCCTGTGTCTCCTAGCACTACCTGTGCCCAGCGAGAAGCACAAATAACCACCATAACAATAGCTCGTTCACATCATGCATGTCCCAAGCATTTTATAGCTAAACCTAGTCAATCTTCACAAACGTTTATGCTAATTACTTTTAGTCTTCCTGTTCTCAGTTTTCCATACAAGAAAGCTAAGGGGCAGAGGGGTTAAACAGCTTGCCTAAGAATACACAGCTAGGATCTACACAGTAAACTCAAGGACTCTCTGTGAATATGGGCTTTGACTTGTCTATGTATCTTCTGTGATACTTCATCCTCAATAACCAATTATTCCTCTTCTTTCTTAGCATATGTCCCTACCCTAAGGACAGTAACAGTTGGCAAGTGCAGGCTTTGCGGTAGGCAGATCCGAGCTGTTGCCCCAGCTGAATTTCAGTCTGTGTGACCCTGGGGAGCTTCTGGCCCTCCGGAGGCCTCTGCCCATTTGTGAACTGGTGAGGATCTGGTCCTTCTTGGGCTGCCTTAACGCTGCTTAGGTCACAGAATTAGCCTGGGGCTTCCACCAGGGCTCATATCTTCTCTACACTCCTCCGTCCACCTACAAATAGATGTGCATGCCAGCCACACCAGGTCTTCCACAGCAGCCCTGGAGACCTACAAGTCTGACATCCGGGAAACCCAAAGGCAACCCAGCAGCCTGTCTTCAGGCCTACATTAGATTGCTCAAAGCATCAAATTCAGCATTCATCCTTAAAAAGTCAGTGCAATGGTAATACACTCGCTGGGTACAAGGCTGTGCTCAGGGCTACCAACCCGCCGCCCCAAGACAGCACAGCACAGAAGCCTAGGGAATCCAAACACCTCCAGCAGCCCCTTCCGGAGCTGTTGTTTCCCCCAGACTAGCTCTTCAAAGGAGGCTTGCATGCCTCATTTATTGCATAAAATAGAAAGTGCGGCCCTTGTGTTTCAGCCTAAGGCATTCATTTGTGGGTTTTATTTATAGCCTTGCATGTATTTGTGTGCACGTAGATACTCTAGCCAGGAATAGGAGATCCAGGTACACACACAGAGGATAAGCGACGTTTCTTCATAGGTAAACGCAATCCAGTCAAAGATCTGTCCACTTGCTATCTCTGAAAGACAAGAATCTATCAAATCTTCACCTCTAATGCTAAAACACTCTAAAATTAAACAACTAGTCAACAAAATCAACTTTCAATGTCATACATAATAATGCAGATTCCTTTGCTCTTAATTAATGTAAAGTTTTAGGAGGAACTGAATAGAACATACAGCCTCAAAACACCAGCCCCCAAAGCAGCCTGTCCCTAATATGAAACTGTCTCCTATTATCTCTATTTTCTCTGCTCTTTAGGAACCTATATTCACTTAGAAACAGTTTAGCTGGTTGTTAAGGCTTCTTGTTTTTAAAAAAAGAAAAAATCTACAAAGGTGGGGAGTGGGCAGAGAAAATATTTCTAGAAACACTGGCTATTGAGGCAGAGAAATAGATGGGTCAAGAGAGGGCAGGCTAGATTATTCTTTGTACTTCACAGTATTCTCTCCCCATGTACAGAAAGAAATTCTGCAGAGAAGAAAAAAAAATCAGAGTTGATGATCATTTCACTAACTGCCTCCTAACACATCTGTTGTTGGCTTGCTCTAATTTTCTTCCAGCACCCAGGTTCCTCGTGCTCCCGTCTTCTCATCCCCAGCTCTGTCCTCACAAAAGAATCATGAATCCTCTTCTTCCCAGCCACACAGGCACTTTGTGAACTGTCCTTTGGTGGGGAAATCTAGGGCGCACGATAGGAGAACAGAATCTGCGATAATGTTGCCGGTCACGGCCCAGGAGTTATCCAGATGGTGGGAAAGTGACTGCTGAGTGCAGAGGCCAACTGGAAAAACCAGACTGTATCTTCCTGCTGGCAGGGCTTGTGCTGTGACCCAGGATTTCGTACAGGGGGCAGCCCAGGAAGAGAACACCCTGTGCATGTTCTTGAGAATACCTATCTCTGGGGACAAGGAGACAGTGGCCGCTCAGAATGAGGATGGGCTGTTGCTTCATTGTGGGAGTGGGCTGGGAAACGCCTGTCAAGTTTTAGAGCAAGGGAACTATTCAGGAATTGTTCAGGCTACAAGGAAATACCCATGCCAGTCAACTGTACGCGCCCACCTTGGGGTACCAGCTCACGCTTGGGTCTATGATGTCCTAGGGCAGGGAGGAGGTTGCCGTTAAAATCTGAAAACATTTAAAGAAAGAAAATGACTACACTGAGATAGGGAAACAGCTCAGCAGTCTAACAGCCTGCCTGGCGAGCACAAGAACCTGTTCTCAGTCCCCGCTACCAGATGCTGCACCAGGCCTGAAACATGAAGAGCACCATGCAGGCCACAAAAATGGGCATGGTAGCACACACCTGTAATCCCAGTGCTGGGGAGGCTGAGGAAGAGGACCACTATGAGCCCAATCTGTGTAGTGCAGACCTTCTACCAAATAAACACATTATACATATTTTTAAAACATGACTACATACCTTAGTTAGACATCCCCTTCCACCTTCTCTTCCCTTCCAGAACCATCCACTCTGGCCTCCCCCAACCTCACTCAGCAACTTCCCATCACGCACCTCTGCATATTCTTGGACATGTGGCTAAGCTCCTTCCAAGGAACCTTTCGCCCAAACTCAGCCAACAATTCACAAAGAGGCTGCTATTCGAACACCAAAGTGCGTTGACTGTTTACAACGCTGTCTCTACAACCTAAGCTCCAAACCATCCACGCCACACTGCACTGTCACCAGCTCTGCTCCGCAAATATGTTCAAAAACATATCCCACACTCCCCAAGGACAATATTATTTTGCCAAGATTTCCTTTGAGAATCATTCTTGCAAAGGTCTTCATTTTGTCATAACAAAATACATGAAGGATATGAAATGCTAAAGGGAAAATTCTGGCAAGAAGCAAGAGGAAAGTGATGTTACTATAGAACTAACACTTTTTTTTTTTTTTTTTTTTTTTTTTTTTTTGCGAGGAGGGTACTACCTAGCATCAAGCTATGAGTTTTACATGTACTACCTGGTGGTCACTTCTCACAAAACCTGTAGGGGAGAAGCAATAATTCCAATTGTCAGCGTGGGAGATTAAATATGACAGAAAAATGAAACAGGCTACCAATAAATGACCTGCCTACACTCAAGTAGGTCATAGCAGATGACAAGATGGAGAGGTATTTAAATGTTGAGAGTGAGAAAGAGGGACAGCTACGGATGACAGTGTCTGCACCACTGTACGGAGAACGGTGACAGGTGCACGGGGCTGGAGAAGACGGATACAATTTAGTTCCACAACTGCTGAGCTGGAGGAGCACAGAACAGGCAGGCAGGGACAGCTGTGAAGCATGAAACGCCAGCCACAGGCCTCTCCCCAGTCTGTGTGCCAATGAGCAGCGTGTTGTTCATCAGAAGTAACAGGCCGATAGCACTGGAGTTTTAACCCTTCAGGGAAGTTTTCCCACCAACGGATCTGAAACCAAAACTATGTTTTTGCTTCTGACGGGTGCTTGGACAAAAACAAGCCCTAATGTTCCAGCATAACTCCACAGCCTTCAAGTCATCTCCTCTATCCACTGGGCCCAAGGAAGTCCTGCAAGCACTCTCATGGTACATCCCTCTTTTCCCTTCTGTCTGTTGAGAAGTGGCTGTTGAATCTCCTGAGTAGGAAGACAGCAGCTTGGCAGAGTGAAAGCCTTCCTTCCCAAATGCCAGCTCTGTCTGAGTGGCTCTGTGTAAACTATCTTCATTGAAGAACCCAAATATTCCACAAAAAACCCACCCTACAATTTGCCACTTGGTTCTGCAGAAAAGCCCCACAGAACTGTTCTGGATGACAGGGGGCTCACCAAATGGACCACTCAACTGCCCGATAGAGTCTATCTAAAAGACCACTGTTAAAGGACAATAAGAGCCCACGAGGACTGCCTCACTAGAGCACAGCTCTGGCTACATTTTGTGTCAGAGTACACCCCACCCCTAAGAGAAGATGCAACAGCTATGCAGACCCAGCTCCCTCTTCCTACCCTTTCCACCTCCACCCGCCGACACACACACTGGTATGGACTGATGAACAGTCCACCGGAGCCCCAGCATGTCCCCCACCCTAGAGTGGCAGGGCCACAAAACAGGCTCCAGGCAGTAGACCGTGTGTGGTTCTCCCATCTCCCAGCTGCAAGGTCATGGATCCAGATGAGAGCACAGTGAGAAGAAGCTACTGTGAGATGTGTTCTGGGATCGCAGCCTCCCGTGCCTGTCTACTTTCTGCACACCATGTGGGTGAAGAAGGAGCCACTGTTTGAAGCTGGAGGCTCTCAGGGACATATGCTACTGCCACAATAGCTTAACCTGCCCTGACAATGATCTCGCTCTCTAAGGCCCTGGAAATACACTTCTTGTCTCATTCTTCCTTCTACTAGGAGGAGACTAAAATATTCTCTCCCTGCTGTATTTGAGGCTCTTCTGAACTCACCCTTGCCCTAGGGTGTCTCGGGCCCTGGGGCAACAGGCCTGACACACACCCAGTGGTACCTCCCTGTACTTAGGAGCACGCAGGTCTCTCTCCTTAGGATGCTCTTCCCCGCTCCGAAAACTCTCTGAACCCCTGCCGTCCTCATGAAGCCTGCCCATCAGCCACAGACAGGCCGACTGTCACGTTCCTCGGTGTCCCTGGAAGCCTGTACTTCGCAGCATCCACTTCCCATAGGTTCCTGTAATGTCCACGCTGCCATAAATCCTCGCTGACGGTCTCTCTGTCCATGGACAGGAGTTGTCATGGCGGGCAGTGATACACATGCATGGCTGTATTCCCAACAGGATGTCCACTGCCTGCCTAATAAAGCGTGCTTAACAAATATTTGTTGGCTAAATTTCTCACATGTAGATGGATAGATAAGTTTTTTTTTTTAAAAAAATGAAAGAAAATCACATCAAAACTTTTCCAGGTACAGCTGTTTATAAGTGGAAAACCTACACCTCAACTGCAGGGCAGGCTGAAGAGACCGATGCCCAGGCTATGATTTACTTAGGCTGGTTTCTCCAGCGTCCTTTTGGCACAAGCAAACAACTCTACACCCCTCTTCCAGAAAGTCTTAAAAGTCTCAGAACAGGGATGGGTACAGGAATTACCCCTAAAGGAATCGCCCACAGTGGAGGTGCTAACCTCCAGCAACTATCTCTCCACCAGTCCCAGGGAAGGTTGGTTCTTTAGGATAACTGCATTTGAAAAACTGATCCCTGTTTGCATGATAATGACCACAGGCTGCATCACAGGACTGGGAGGAGGGTGACCATGACCACAAGGACAGGGAGCCAGCCTGTCTGTGGGGCCCAGGAAGGCATGCACATGCGTGTGTGCAGCTGTCACCAGGAAGCGAGCAGGCTGTGTCTCAGGCCCCTTCCTGCCTGAAAGATCTGAGTATGTAACACAGCTGACCACATGGCTCTTGGACAACTAGATACAATGCAGGTCAATCACAGGAGAGAGTCACGTGCTTCATCTCTGTCCAGACAGTTCTCAGAAACCCTGAATGGCACTAAGAGAAAAACAAAAAAGAAGCCAAGTGCAGCAGCACACACCTGTACCACCATCACTGGGGAGGCTGAGGCAGGAAGATCGCAGCAAGGTCTCTCTTACATCTTCACCACTGGTCTCTTAGGATTACTAGCCCATCAATTATGAACTTTACCAGAGCTGTATACACACAGGAAATACGCACTGGGCATAACAGACTGGGAGCTCTGGAATGAGTAACTGTAGGAAAGGGAGAACTGTTGTATTTAAAAGGTGTCCAGAGCCAGAGGTCTGAAGGGCAGAGCCTTTTGCAGCTCTCCAGGGAGGCCTGTCCTCAGCACAGGTCTGTCCCAAGCAGCAGCATCACAAATAGCCTGCCCCACCCACAGGCAGGGCACCCCCAAGATGACGCACAGCCAGGTGACGTGCAGATTTCCTGGGACAAGTGACAGAAGCATCTCATGTGAGATGGGGCAAACGCAGCTCTGCTCGGAAGTCCCCAGACAGCAGGGCTGGTGCTGTTTCATACCTCGGCTTCAGGCTATCACTGCAGTTATAACTGGAATGAACATGACAAGGCACAGGACGGCCACCAGCATTGTGCAAGCCAGAGTGGCCCTTGGCGTGGAGTCTCCTGTGTGTGGCAGGGGAACACATGCTATGCAGAAGGGTGCTTCTGAGACAGCCGCACCTTGGACAGAACAACAAGGGCTTTGGTGGTTTGTTCCCCAGCCTGTGCTAACTTCCAGCTTCCACAAACTATGGCCAGCACCCAAAGGGTGGGTTATAGACCCATAACCTGTGCTCATGCACATGTGTTACTTCTTTTAAAGCCACACTATGCCCTCCTGTGCTTGGTCACAAAGAGCAGAAAGAAGCCCCAGCTTGCAAACGCCAGGAAGAAGGCCCTTATGACAGAGCAGGCCAGACATAAAAGGAGAACAGCACTGACAGGGCGAATCTCATGGCTGTGGCCCCCTGTAGCCAGACACCCGGCCCATCAAGTGAATGCTGTTGCCTTGTATGCAAAGCAGGCCCCGAGGGCTTCCCACAGGCCCCTCCTCACTGCCCACATGGCCAGCCAAGGTCCCCACTCCACTTTCACCCCAATAGATGACATGCACCAGCTGCAGCTCATTCCCACCTCAGGCACCACCCTGCTGAGGTGCTCCTAGGTGTCCAGCAAAAGGACTTTC
This sequence comes from Ctenomys sociabilis, assembly GCA_004027165.1. Lineage (NCBI taxonomy): Eukaryota > Metazoa > Chordata > Mammalia > Rodentia > Ctenomyidae > Ctenomys > Ctenomys sociabilis. The sequence goes on from PVKA01010820.1 coordinate 26,913, forward strand.
TCTTTTCAAAGGAGTTTGAGGAGTTACAGACAGATAGCAGGATGTCCAGAAAGACAGCACTCCTGTGGGAGGCCCCAGGAATCACCCCAACTTCTCACGCACCCCAGCTGCCATCTCATGCTCCTCCCAAGAGCTGCAGTATCCTCTGCAGGGTCCCCACCTGAAGCCCTGAGTCACATCTCAGGATTCCTGCATTCCTTCCACCTCCAGCCATAAGGAGTCTAACTGTGAGGCACACATACACGCACACGCACGCATACGCACACATACATGCACACACATGCAGGCGCCCACGACATTGCATACACACATCCTAGAAAGGAATTGCCTTCACGATCACACACAGGCATGGGAGAGAGCTTTTGTGTCGTGTCTCCTGACAACTGGGGCATCTCAGTAAGAAGTGCCCCTCGGGTGTCCTGACTTGAGATCAAGTTTGCATGTGATCCCGCACCTAGAAGGACAATCTGCCTGATGACCAGAGAGAGAGGGAGAGAGAGATCCCTGCCACTGTCAGCTGAGGTCTCTGGGCAGGGTTCACACTGGGCCAGACGTTACCGGGAAGGTGCCAGGCTCGGGTGTGGCCACGGAGCCAGGCAAGGAAACGGGGCTCGGAGCCCAGGCACTCACTCCCAGGCCTCGGGTCTGGGCGGCTGTGGCAGAGCAGATGACCTCTCTGGGCCTCGGCTCCCCACCGTGAAGATATAACCACTTCCATGTGGTCAGGGCCTCAGGATGATTGGCTACAATAAGCTAAACAAAGTCCTCAGTGCCGTGTTTGGCTCCTGGAAGCACTGAGTAACTGTTAGGCTTCTTAAAAATTACCAACCAACACACTAATGTTAACTGAAAATAGGTGAAAAACCTAAGTATGAGAAAAAAAATCAAAAGAAACCATCTATGATCTTAATTGATCCGCAATCACACTGACGATCAATTTCACGGATAAGGAAGCGGGACCCCTGGCTACTATGCGAGCCCCCAAAACCACAAGTCACACAGGGCCAAGCTGTCTCCACACACAGCTGCAGGGCGCTTGGGGCCCAGCAGACCATGGGAGGCCTGTGAGGCTGCAGCAACTGAATTTCTTCCCACAGGCTTAAGAAACTCTAGAGTGGCTGAGTCTGCACAAGGCAACCAGGCAGCACAGTCAACAATGGGCAGCAAGAAAGCATTCAGGATACGAGCGGTGAAAGTTTTCTCATTCCTGGGCATAGGTGGCCTGCTGCCCCAGAGGATGCTGGGAAGAGACAGCTGCATGCCAGCGCCCCTAGCTCTCCGCTAGCTGACCTTGCTGCTGGCACCTTTGGACACCGCTGCTGCCCAAGGGGAAGGTGGACGTGAAGGAAGCAGCTTGCCCCTTCTTTCCCCACACGCTGTATTCTGCATTTGTCCCAAGGTCCTCCAGCGGGACACAGGCCTGCTTCAGTGACCCTGGGGGCACCAGACCCTAGGGGGCCTGGGAAGGCTCTGACCCAGTGCAGGGGCTCCAGGAAGAAAGCTCACAACTGGAGATCCCGCTCCTGGGGCGCCCTGAGCACAGCTGACCCAGATGGCGCCGCACACTTCGCACTGCAGCCGTCCATCGGGAGCCACAGCTCCCCACTGTGCCCACTCCGGCAGCTCCAGACCCATGATCCTCTGTCAAACGTCCCGATCATGGCTTTTGGGGGACCATGTGACAGAGAAGCGGGAGGACAGCAGCCTGGATGCAAAGCTTCAGAAGTAGCCCTGGAGACGGTCACACACCAGCTTGCCACAGGAAAACCTCGCTGTGGGTTACACTGCAAAGGAGGCTGCTGAACTGAATGCTACTGCTGGTGCAAGATCCCGGTAGCCTCCTGCTTCCTCCTTTGTGTCCCAGCAGCATTTTGCAAGGGGCTGAGCACGACATGGATACAAAGCTCATCCTTTTTCTACCTCAGCTTTTCTCCCTTCGCTCTGCTTTCCCCTCGCGCGGGCTTTGTGCTCCTGCACCTTTCCCCCAAGGCAGAAGGCCTCGGAGGGATCTTCTGGAACGAAGTCAGAACCCCCCAAAGATGAAACTAAAGCTCTGTAGTAGTTCGCCCACACCCCACACCCTTACTTTGCGGCCACAAAACTTGGGCTGCGGAGATGCAACGCACCCTGTAAACAAACCAACACAAAAACAAACAGAAGGAAACATGTTTTAAGAAAAATGAGCTTTAGATGGCAAAGATTCCCTGCACTACCAGGCCAGGGAGAGAAAACAACGCCAAACTTCCTTCTCTAGGGGGTGGCAAGTGGGGAGGCGCTGGCTCTGAGGGGCGCTTTGTGCCCTGGCGGGCGGGCACAAGCAGGCGCCGGGGGTGACCGCGGCAGCGGGGCGGCGCTGGAAGCCGACGTGCTCCGCCCGCCGTACCAGTGGTGGAGCCACAGCGCCACCAAGCGGCCGCTGGGGAGCGGGAAGTCCGGAGTTCCAGGCCCGACGGCCCTCGGGGAGGGTCTTGTCACTACGGAAGCGGCAGCCAGCTCTGAGGGGCGCTCTGGGTCCTGCCCCTTCCCCTGCCACAATCCCGGACCCCTTCTCCCTGGAAGCTTGCTCAGCAAGTTCTTTCCATCTTAGTTTCCTGAGCTCTGCACGGGACCTCATTTTCCTTTTGCTATGTTTGGGTGACGACTGATCTGTATCAGGTAAGGCAAACTACAGACATGAGAGACTGGGAAGTTCCTACTTGCTAGTGAGAATACAGGGCAGGCAACCGCAAGAAAGGCTCGGACGCGTGCCCGCTGCCAGTTCCTTTGTGCATGCGATCTCGTCTGACCTTCAGCGTGACCTTAGGACACAGGCTGTTAAGAGTCCTACGTAACAGCAAAGGCAGCGCCCCAAAGTTAAACATCCCGCCCAGATCTGACAGCTGGAAAGAGACAGCGCAGGCCTGGATCACCGCACTGCCAGCCAACTGCTTTGCTTAATGCCTGACCCCACTCTCTTCGTCCAGCAACAGCCTGCTTAGAGTGAAGCTCACAGCCCCCACACACACACCCCTCACCCCCGCATGCTGGATGTGAACCTGGGCCCTTCTCACTGAGCTGGCCTTCAATGTTTGGACAGTGCACCACCAAACTACTAGGCTGCCCAGGCTGAGATTGAACTTAGGATCCTCCTGCCTCAGCCTTCTAAAATGCCAGGATTATAGGCATTGCCACCACCTGCAGCTGGAGAGGCAGCTACAGTAAAAGAGCAGTCATAAGGCCATCCCGATAGCTCAGCGCACTAAAGCGCCTCCTTAGACAGAGTCCAGCAGCTAGGTTTCGATGCCAAGTGTGCTGTACCTGCCCTGCCCTGGGGGTGCGCTGAGATGGAGTCTGAGAAGGCATGGGGGCATGTGCCTGTAATCTAGCACTTGAGAAGCCGAAAACAGGAGAATCACTACAAGTCCAATCTATATAGTGAAACCTGTACTAAATATATGTTTTTCAAAAAGGTGCAGTGACTCTGTAAAGACAAGGCTCAGCCGAAGGCACACTGGCCCCATCACTGACGCCCTGTCAGTACCTCCTGGTCTCCAGGGCAGGACTGCTCTGCTTATTAGAGACCACCAACCTCAGCAGCAGGCTTCTGAGACACCTGGCATGGCACTTCGCACCTACAGCTCCACGCCCAGCTTGAAATTCTTGGGTTCAGGTCTCTCAATAATACCACAGCCCTCAGTTTGGGGGTGCTCTGGCCCTCCCACACACCTCTGGAAGCCTGGTGTTTCCCCACCCATGGAGTCCCCTGTGTCTCCCAGCACGTGAGCACCCTACACTCCAGGTTCCTTGGGCAAGGGAGGGACGTAACTGGGCTTAAACCCGTTTACTGCATCCCTAGCATTTTGGGATGGTTAAACAAGGTCTTGTTACATTCCCAGGCTGTACTTGAATGTGGGATCCTCCTGCCCCAGCCTCCCCCGGGGAGCTAGGATTACAGGTATGCAGCAGCCTTTGGGCTCCAGCTACCTGTTCATGTCTGGCCACTGTCTCTGTATTCCTCACCCATCACTTGCTCCTTGGATGTCTAGGTGGGCAGCAAAGAGGATGACCACAGAGACAGCAGGAGCCAAGCTCCATCCCAGAGAGGCAGAGGTCATTAAATAACCACATGAGACCACCTAAAGCCTCACACAGACCAGCATGGCCCAATCGCTGAGGCCCTGGCCATCCTGGGTGGTAGACCACCTTTCTCTCTTCCTGGGTGACTGGACACCATTCCTGGAGAATCAGATCACCCATGGGTCCCTCACAGGGTGGCATCATGGTCAGACCCACTCTTCCCTGCCCCTCCCTGGGGCCACATACCCCTCCCCACTTCTATGTTTTAGGCCAATTTCTGAACAAAGACACTAACTATTTAGCCTCAGAAGGAGACAGCCAGGTTCGCCCTGAATCCAGCCTCCTCCTCAGTGGCATGAAAACTCCACGAGACATGCATCAGCCACCAGAGCAGCCCTCCACCCTCAGCCTCCGCTACTGCTGGCACTGGGCCCCTGACTGGCCTCTTTGGGGCTGGGTCCTGCACACAGTGCCTCCTTCTGGAGAGCTCCTACAACCCAGGTCAACTCGAGCTGTTTCTCTGCTCCAGGTCCTGCGGTGCCTGTCCTCTTCTGTGGGTGTGAAGGTGAAATGCAAGGCTCAGGCTGCAAGCCCACCTCACTCCTCATCAAACTCCCACATGCTGGGCATGAGCACACCCCCAGCAGGCACTGAACATCCTCTCTACTTCTGCCCTACATGTACCATTCACATCTCCCTCTCCAGCAATCCCCTTCAAAGCCCAGCACCAGTGTCGCCTCCTCTTGGAAGCACTTTAGAAGGGCCCTCACAATTCGAGGTCTGGGCAGACCACATACACAGCACCTTTAGCACCCTGTCACCCTACTTGGGTGACCTCCCTGTCTTGTGGGTTATGTGGAAGCACTTTGAGGACACAGGCATCTTAAAAAGCTCCCAAGTACAGCAGTCAGAGGATGGGGCCAGGAGCCAGATACCCAGGGGACAAACCTCCACCCAATCTGCTGCCCCAGCCGAGGGATGCAGCTGCATCCCCTCCAGAGGCCTGCCCCCAGGGCCTGAGGATGGGCTTTCCCTCAGGCAGGCAGATTCCGCACCTGATGTTCACCAAGGAAGTCCAACAAAAGTGAGTCCCAGTTGCAACTTCAAATGTTCTAGCAGCAACGTTAAACAGCTACCGAGAAACAGCTGAAATTAAATGGGGCAGGTGACAATTAGGGACAGAGCACCGGCCTTGCCACTGTGTTACAGCCCCAGCCCTTACATTTTCATTTGGAGATAAGAGTTTCACTAAGTGGCTAAGATGCCCAAACTATGCTTAAATTTGCAATCCTCGTGTCTCAGCTGCCTACAGTGCTAGGATCACAGGTGTGTACCACCAGGCCTGGCTTCAAATTCATTTCAAGAGTATATTTTATTGAACAGTATAAAACTCAGATCTTAGGTCAACATGCAATCGCTGTTTTTCTTTAATATTCATGGGCCACTTGCTATTTTTTGTAGAAGCCTCTGCAAGCCAAGGTGCACTTCAACACGCATGCATCTTAGCTCAGAAGCATTTGCAGGCTTCGTGTGCAGGGGCTGTGGCACCACTGAACCAGGCCCCTGGGACGTTCTCACTGGCTCCTCCAGGCTGTGTACCCCAGTAACTTCGCTGGTGACCCTTTCAGTGCAGTCAACAGAACACAAAGCGGGTCAATTCAGCACAGCTTCTCTCCAGGGTTCCACTGCAGAGTCCACCAGGCCTCGATCACCCACTTCCTGACATGGCCTCTGAGGGACCCAGGCCTGGGGCTGGGGCTGCTGCGTGCGCACAAGGATCCACCTGGTTTCTAGAGAGCAGACATGGGTCCTGGTCCCCTTGGGGCTCTCTCAGATGCCCCACAGCATGCTGCCACATAGGACAGAGGACAATTGAACCCGGTCATGAAAAAGCCACTTTCAACACAGTCTTGGCACTTCTTGTGCGGCAGCACCCCATTTTCTCTTCTCTTGACCCACAAAATGTTTTTCTTAACTTGGCCCACAGTAAACAATTTATAGGAGTCTGGTCAATATGCTCTGGCACTGATAAAATACAGACTCTCACAATCTCAATCTTAATCTCTCCCGCCAGCTCAAGAGATTGAACCCAGGACCCTCACACTGAGCTACATCCCAGCCCCTGTATTTAATTTTATTTTTTATTTGGAAACAGGGTCTCACTAAAGTTGCTAAGTTGTCCCAGCTGGGCTCAAACTTGCAATCCTCCTGCTTCAGTTTCCCAGGATGCTGGGATTGCAGGCATGCCCACCATGATATCAAGAGAGTGATGGCGTGCTATGGGGCCACAATAAGCTATTTGTGTCCTCCAGGTCCCCAAATTTATAGATTAAAACCTTATCCCTGTGGGAATTGGTATTAGGAAGTGGATCCTAGGAGGGGATCAATCATGAGGCTGGAGCCCTCCTTTGTGCCCTTATAAAGGGGACCCGAGAGCATTCTCTAAGCCCTGGCCATCACGGGAGGTCACAGGGGGAAGCTGCTCGAGTCCTGAAGCCAGACACTGAGTCTTAATCTGCTGGGGGAGCTCACCCTTCTGACCTCTGGACCCATGAGCAGTGCATGTCTGTTGGGTCTACGCTCTGATCATACAGCCCAGGCCCAGACAGAGACCTCAGAGGCGCCCCGAGGGTGAACACTCCCCTCCCCTCCGTACCGTGGGTGTCAAGCCCTTCTTCACCTTAGGAGGGTGGAGCTGAGCCACAGACTGGAGTACACAGTTCTGAAGCCGTAGGACCTTTGTGGGTCCCTTCCTTCCTCGAAAATAATTTTAAACATTATGTTTCAAGACTGTATTTAGTGTAAAGGTGATACGAAAATCATCCCGGTTGGCTACCTTATTAAACATTCTGTTATGTTATGCACTGCTCTCTTCTGAGTTGAAAAGAATTTAACCCTAAAATACTGTCACCAGCGCCCTGGAAGCATTGTGGATTTGGGCGCCAAAGCCTGGGCAGGTAAAGCCACCCCTTGCTGGGGATGCTGAGGTCAGCACCCATGAAGCAGGCCATATTTAATGGACCAAAACCTCGAGCATTTCAGCCTGGGGCCTCTTCCCTTCCTGCCCAAGGAGCAGAAAGCCATCAGCCCCGGGGAAGTCCCACCACGGAGCCCAGAGGCCACAGCCCTGGCCACATTTGGCGGGGCTGCATGTGGGTCTGAAACAGGGACATGCACAGTAAGTGTCAGCCACTGAATGTGATGCTCTGACCCCCAGAGAGCACAGGCCCAGGCACCACACCCAGGACAGTGACTTCATGTGTCACCCAAATCCCACAGCACCAGGTCCCCGCAGTGTGCCATGACCGGATAGTGGTTAGTACTCTGCGTTGTGGCTGCAGCAACCTCGGTTCACATGAGTCACAGCATTGTGGCAACAAAGCCCACAGCACCGCTCTGGAGGACCACATGCTGCTATCTGCCCATGGCTGCATTCCGACTACAGTGAGCCCACACGGAGGACCACAGCACCCCGAGAGCACCTCTGCCTGGTTCTCCTAAGGACAGGCACTTTCCTTTCCACATCCAGGCAACCTCGTAATGCGCCCAAGTTCACAATGACAGCACAGCCTGCTCAAAATACATCTGCTGTACGGCAAACAGTAATCATCCCACTTAAAAACATGCAGGGGGTGGGTGTTCTGTGTACGCTGGCTGTGTGGCAGACACCCGGGGGCCACCACACACACACAGTTCCCACAGGCCAGGGGCTCCATGGCATGATCCCAAGGGCTACAGGGCCCCAGGTGGCCCCTGCCCCTCTGGGTTTCCTCTCTCCCTGCTGCCCCTGCCTCTATGTCAAGGTTAGAAAGGGGGCGGGAGGAGCAGAGGTGGCTCCCTGAGACCTGAGGCCAGCAGCCAACAGTGCCACTCAGGCTGAAGTATGTGAGACCCCAGGTGCAGATCCACGCCTGCTCCACCCCAGCCATGGCCTGGGAGACAGTCCTGGACAGCCCGACGCTGTTCGTACCAGGAAGATACGGGCACTGCTTCGTCCACCTCACAAACCCTGTTAAACAGCAGTGCATCCCACTTCCCCTTGCTAAGGTAAGGGTGATCTCTCTGCATGGCAGAAGTGGGCAGAGCCCAAGAATGGTGCCAGGTCCTGGATGAGACTGTATGAAATCTTCAACCACCACAGGGAGGCTGAACAGCCGTGAACAGCCATGAAGCCTCGCTTTCATTTCCCCCAAAGGCCCCAGTGACCCCAAATCTAGAAGGTAAGTTAAACAGATACTTCAGTACAGGTTTTTAAAAATCAGGAGCTAAAAGCAAGGATAAAAGACTCTGCATGTAAGACTCCACATGCCCAACGGGAAAATCCCCACATGAAGGATACGGCTCTATGTCCAAGACAAAGAACAACTCGCTTGCATAGAAAGCCATGAGTCCTGTTTATTCAGGCATGTGGAAACTGGGACAAAACCTCCTTAGGGAGGAGCCCCAAGTGACCTGAGGCTCCTTCCCCTGCAGGAGGTGCCCTTCCTCCCTGCCTCTGATCCACCTGCTGACCCTCTTCTAATGAAAGGAAGCAGCAAAAGGAAAAAACAGCAAGAGAGAGCCCTGGAAGACACCTCCCATCAACAGCTCTTACACAGGCCGACCGCTAGGGGGCGACAGGCCCGGCCAATGCCCAGGTGAAAGTGGAGCACTGGCAATGGGATCTCCTGTTGTCAGCGCGTGGGGGGGGGGGGGGGTCCTGCCTTGGCCAAGGCGTTTGTGCTGTGTTGTTGTTGTTGTTGTTGCCTTTCTGCCCCTCAAAGAACACAATACCTGTGAGATGCCATGCCATGGCAACCCCAGGGACAGCCCTGCCATACATCCACAAAGACTCCTCAAAACTGAACACTTAAATATATCCGTATACACCCAGGACAGCTCAGATGCCTGTACTGCCAACGCCTATCGCCCTACTGAAAGCAACTGGTAATCCTTACACTTTTTCTTTTTAATTCCTTTTTTCTTTTTTGACCAATTTTGCATGCCTTTATCTGGTAATCAGAGCAACTAATTTGCTTTCCTTTTATTTATTTTTTATGTATTTAATACAGTGTCTATAGGGTCTCACTATACAGATCAGACTCGTAGTGATCCTCCTGTTTGGGATTACAGGCACAGCCATCACGGCCCCGTCTCAATCACCCTCTCAGCACGCCCTGGGGACAGGGCCAGCACAGCAACCCCCAGTCCCTGCATCTGCCAAAGCAGGCGATTTAATCTGCCAAGGTATCTGGCCGGCCCAGAGCAACTAATGTATATAATGTTATATTGCACTATAATGTGCAATGGAACAACCACTGTTGAATTCCTATCATTTTGTTCAGTTGAAATTCTATATCACTTCTAATTTCTTTCTACTCTTTTTTATTAACTTAAAAAATAAAGATAAAACTGAAGGCCCAGGGATACATACAGTTCAGTGGCATAACACCTGTCTGGCAAGTGCAGTGTCCCAAGTTCAGTTCGGAGAACCAAAACGAAGAACTGAAGACATGCTTCTGGGTGGTGTTCTTCACCCCAGGTACTCCAGCAGCCTGTCACAGGGGCTACTCTGCTGGCCAGGGTTGCCACAAGGCAGCCTATACCCTGAAGAGCAGGCAGGGAGCTGCCTGGACCTGACCAGGTTTTATCTCTGCTTCTCTTAGACAGGTTGTCACACTCAAGAGAATGCTTAGATCAACTGCTATGCTAAAATGCCAGAGCCTGGAGGCAACAAAGGAATGCAGCGGTGGACCAGAGCATGCCGTGTATGCAGGACAGACTCCACGGTCTCCCAGGACTGCCACAGAACAGAGACGGGGCTTCCCGCCCCGGGCAAGACCTGGGCTGTGTGTTTTCCCATGAAGGTGATGGCCTCCGTCACCTGCACAGAGCCACTGCCTTACAGGCAGCTGGCACAACCAAGCACAGCTTGGAATATGGCACAGGTAACTGTCCTCAGCTGCCAGCATACCACGCCTGGAGGTGAGGCCGGAAGACGGCAAGCGTGCCAGCCTTTCTTTCTAGGTTGGTGGTGTCCCTTCACCAGCAGTGTTACCAGGCAACCTGGGCCCGGGACCACAGCTACTGGGTCAGAAACCCCAGGGCAGGGCCAGCAGCTGTGGTCTGAGCCTCTCCATACAGTGCGCATATGTGGCAGTAAGGACAAGGACTCCAAGTATGCCAAGAGCCCGCAGCTCCCAGCAGACGCTGCCTCTTCAGGCCTTGTGGAAGGCACCTTTATGAGCCTGCTGGAAGGTATCTGCATCACAGGCCTCCTTTGCAGAAGGTGACAGAAAGCAAGCTGAGCTTAGAATTTCCTATGCAAAGATCAACATCTTGAGTACCCGCGGGGAGCAGCGACGGCACCCAGAGGTCACCTGCAGAGACCTGCTGGCCCCCCAGGCTGCAGCCTCCTCTGCACCACATCCTCAGCCCCACTAGCAACAACACCCAGACAACAGCAGACGGTTTTATCTCAGCTCTGTCTGTGGCTTTATTTTCCTACCTTTCTTTTCATTACTACAAAAATAATGTTTCTGAACTCTCCTAAGTCTTTTTTACTAAACATAGTTTTAGAGTTTACCAAAGCTGCATGACAGTTTCAAAGCAGTGAATGAAGTGTGGGGGAGGGAGGCAGAACCAGATTTTCGTCAGCCTTGCTTTGGTCAATTTGCAGACATGTCCGCAATGATAAGATGCAGTCACGAGAGGGCACCATAGGCCAAGAGACTGGCTGCCCTGGGGCACTGCCTGGACTGGCTTCCCTGAGGGAAGACCGAGCTCCAGAAGGTGAAGGTCTCATAGTGCAGACCTCAAAATCACCAGAGCTGAAGGATCTGCAGGAGGCGGGGCTCCCTCAGCCTCACACCTCTCCACACCCACCTATCCACCTTGGTCCACAGGGCAGGTCAGTGAGCAAGTACCTGGGTGGGGGACGTACAGCGACGCCACGAGGCCACAGCACACCCAATCCAGAGTTCCACTGTGTGCCAAGCGCCCTGAGGACAGCAGATGGCAGTGCTGAACCTGTTATGCTGTCTTGGTTATTTTTCTCCCACTGCTGGTACAAAACATCTGACACCCAAAGCTAAAGGCAGAAAGGTTTGCTTAGCTCACACCTTGTGCAGGTTGCAGTCCATAATCAGCTGGCTCCAAGGGAGGGTGGCGTGGCACAGGGACAATAGTTCAAGGTGGCAGAAGACAGCAAAACTGGCAAGAGCCAAAAAAGGGGGTGGGTGGGAGCAAGCCGGTTTTCCTCCCTTATACGTAAGCAGCACTCCCCAGGCTCCAAGGCTTCCTCTTGCCCAGGCTCAGGACGCTTACCAAGTGAGGACCCTGGCCCCTGCGGGGTCACTTGGTTAACTTTCTAAACTTCTCAAGTTGACACAACGATCAGCCTCCTACAGCATCCTGGGGCAGGTCCTTTTCACCCTGGGTCGCACTGCTGTGCTGCTTAGCTAAGCTTCTGAACTTCACAAGTTGACAAAGTGCATCCACCATGATAGATGCTTATGGAGCCTTCCCTTCTGCACCCATGCACACCTCCAGCCCCGGGTGAGGCCGGTTCCCAGTTCACAGACAAGGAAGGTGAGACTCGAGGGCCCACAGCCTGGAGTCTAGACCAGCTAGTGGCAGAGCTGAGAGGCTCCACTGAGCTGAAAGTGGCTTTGCCTTCCGCATGGCACCTCTCGAAAGTCAGACATGACCCCATTCTAAGGAGTCCTGCCTGCTGTAATCCAGAGCTGTCTTGAACTCAGAGCCAACACTGCTCCTTCCCAGACTGACCCAGGAGAAGCAAGGCAGAGGCAAGCACCTTGCCGCAGGTCCACAGGGCCCTGCTTGCAGTCACCACAGGGAGGGAGGGAGCCCGGGGAGAGTCTCCTGCCAAGGCTCCAGGAACCCTGGCCACCCAGGCACAGTTGACATCTAAGCTACCAGGCAGGACCACCTGCAGAAGTGACACAGTAGGGTGCAGTCACCAGTCCTTTTAACCACTCCATTTTACAATTTAAAAAAAAACTTGGCAAAATATTTTTGCTGTTCTGGCATTCATTGTTTTGCTCTGTTACAAATTTCCTGTCAAAATAATCATCTCCCAAAATCACAGTTCCTTGGCCGATAGCAACAACATATTGGCCTTCCGCACATCCTCAAGAACAGGGTTACCACACCCACGCATGCCCTAAGTGATGTGTAGGAAACTGCATTCTTGCCCTGGAGAACCAAATCCATCGCACTCACAACGAAAGGCTCGGAGCGGGCGTGGGAAACCCCACCGGCCACCCTTCTCCCCATCTGCAGGGAGCCCAGGATGTGGCAGGGGATCCTGAGGCTGAAATCTTTGGGGTGGGAAGCTGGGGCCACTCCGTGGGGTGCTGCATGAACGCAAGAGATCAGTCCCAGGTGGAGGTCACAGCAGGCCCCCACCCTGGTGCTGTGTTGGACAAAGGCTGAAATTCCACAAACAGACATGCCCGTGGGCTAGGGCCCTGGAGAGGAGGTGCTGTGGCCTCAAGCTGGCTGTCCAGGGCCCAGGGAACAGGCAGGCACCTATGAAAATATCTTTATTTCATTGAAAATGTGAAGTCTAAAAGAACACAATTTTAGGCTGCAATGCCTTAATGTGTCACATTAATATATTCGCGTTTATACCAACAGAGTTGTAAAATCAAACTTCCTTTTGTTTTTTTGTTTTGTTTTGTTTTGTTTTTTTGTTTTTTTTCAAGTAGGAAGTGGGGGGTGAGAAGGTAAAAGTTCTCAAACCTGCAGAAATCAAAGCCCTTAACAGCCTGGGAAGCAGCAGCCAAGGCACCAGACCTCACTGTTCACCTATCGGGGTGGCTACTGCACCCCCAAACCAGGCTGGAGCATCCCACATTGCTTCCTGCTGTCAGGAGACCTTCGAAAGCCATGCCCAATTCAAACAGGTTGCTATCTAACCCTGGATGAGCCCTGGGCTGGACGATGTCAGAAGCCAAGCTCCCGACCTATGACGTATTTGCATCCTGATTCAACCAAGGATGAGAGTAATGTCCTGAGTGGGAAAGGCCTCTGACACACCTAACCACGTGAGCACCCCAGCCTCCTGTTTGCCTCTTCTGGGTACTTTGCCTGCATGGAATCAGGCACCAGGAGCCTGACTCTTCCTAACCGAAAGTGCACGGTTCTTGTGGGGTATAGCACACATCTGCACCTCATGCCTCTTCCGGCTGCATGACACTCCACTGCATGCGGTCATTCATGTTCTTATTTCTCCCCTCCATAGGCCTGAGAGCATTAGGCCTGAAACCTCTCTGACTGAAGTTCCAGGGCTTAGCCAGGCCAAAGGCATGGATTCTAAAAAGAGGGCAAGTAGTTAGTCATACTTCCACTCCACAGAATGCACTAAACCAGATACAGACACACACACACACACACACACACACACACACACACACACACACACTGGGAGCCACTGAAGCTGGAAACTGATCCTATGTGATAGGGCAGGACCAGGCCTCAGCACCTAAAGCAGTCAAGCTTCCTCAGTCTTGAGAGAGGCATCCTGCCTGGACAATTTCTGCTATCAGTTGCTAGGCAACCTTGTATGTCCTGGTACTAACTTGGCAAAGGTATAAATAAATGTTCCTACTATTGTTCTTCAGATTCTTTGCCTATCAGGCAAACAGACCTCCAGCTGACCCAGCTCTTGCCTCTTGTCTACCTTTCCCTCCTTCCTGCCACCATTTCTCCCAGGGATACACCAAAAGGTCAACAAGTTCCTACACTCACACATACACACACACACACACACACTCACACTCAACTCAGAGCTCCTCTCTTGCTTCTCTGTATCATTTAGGGCCCTGGGCGGTAGATGCCAAGTCATCCCTTAGATCAGGGGTTCCAGAAACAGTGGCTGCTCCCTGCCTCATGAAGAGGGATGTGACATGGGGGACTCTCCACCAGGAAAACATAGGGATGAGAAGAGAGAGTGTTTCCCCGTGAAAGGCAGGAGCGTTAGGAGGCAGGTGGAAGAGGACATGGGGGGACAGGTCAGGAGAAGATGACCTGCTTGGCGCTCACTGCCCAGAGCCAAGAAGCAGAGGAATGTGCACAAATAAAGAGAGCTTTGCTCTGGAAGAAGACCATGAGGTGCAGAAGACATGGGAGTAGGGCGTGCCTTCTCCGCACTGACCACCTCACAGGCATCTGATGACACCCAGAAGTACAGCTGGTGCAAACGGCCAGGAATGTTTCTTCCCCTTTCCCCAGCCTCACCACAGCCTCAAGGAATGGGCTAAGGGTGGGGACCACCACATCCAAGACTCAGGGCCACATCCACTATTTAAAAACTCTAAAGGCACAGCTATATACTGTGGTCTTGTGGGAAAGAAGAAAAATTGTGGAAACCCAAAGGCCAAGTGGCGAGGTCTAGTGAAGGAAACTGGCCCACACTCACTGCTCCTCGAGTGCTTTGAGACATTACTGAGGTCACCTGTGACACAGGAAAGGGATGATGGGCCAACCAGGAAGAGGGGACATACGGGGAATCACAGTGCAATGCTCCATAGATGTCTAGTCTAAGGCTTCAAGGAGACACCACATGTACTGCACCTTGAGGTCTGTCAGCTTCCTGACCTTCTGACACTGTGTCAACATCAAGGTGTTGTGAGGAAAACAACAGGCCTCAGCATTACTCCCTCACCATTCCTTCTCCGACTCTCTTCAGCCTCCCTTTTCTTTCACAAAAGTAATTTCTCAGAAGAGATCTTTTGAGCTACGGTGAGGCTGCCACCATGTGTCCACATGTGTCCACGTGTGCCCACACATGGGAGCCCACATGTGCACACACCCTGCAGTTCCACCCAGGAACTCTCAGGCCAGGGTCATGGGTGGCTCTGGAGAGCAGGCCACAACCCCAGGAGGGCAACACAGTGCTTCTCTTCCAAGAGATGCTTGTTCGTGCTCCAGCCCCAAAGGCTGAGCGGGCTTGGGAGAGGAAGTCTTCTGTCCCTGCTGGAAGGAATACTAGAGCAGACTGCTCACTGCTGTCCGACTCTCCAGGGCCCAGGATCCTCACAGCGTGGGGAGGAAAGGAGGGCATCCCCAGGACTTGAGGAAGCCTAGGGATTTGGGGCTCTCCTCTGGACAGCTCCCAAAATTTCTGTACTCCAGCCTGAGCCTGGAAAAACATTTCCTGGGCTGGAGTCCTCAAGTTGCAGCTGTGGGCCAGCAAGGTCGACAGAACGGAAGAGCCTTCGTGACTTCAGGACCTCGAGCTGGGGCTTGAGAAAGAGGAGGCCAAGGCAGTGAGGGCGCATGTGCACAGCCCGAGGCCTGCCTGCACACTGCTTCCAGGGCAGCCTCACTAGCTCCTTGTCAGAATACACCCAGCCTGGCCACCATCTATAGCAAAATCATGCTACTCCTCGGAGAGCTGCCTGGCCTAGCTCCCGCCCTGCTATGAAACAGCCCATGGAGGAAAAAGGTAAGGAGCAGGGGAGAGGTGTTTCAGAGAATCAACCAGATATGAAGACTAAACTAAGTCAATATGCCTCCTCCACCATTATATTAAGTAAATTACAAATAGCCATGTCGCAGTGTCGGCACTGACAAAAAAAAGAAAACAAGCACAGAAACAAGGGTGTAGGAACACAGGAAAAAATCAAAAGGTGAATCCCACCACAAGCCCCAAGGTTATGATTTTTTTGCACAACTCAAATACAAGGCAGGGAGAAAAGAGATTCCCAAGTTCAGTATCATGCATTTCCTATTCCATGAGAAAACTTTAAAAATAAATAGATGCAATAAAGGAAAAGTGGTAGGAAACTAGAAGGTTTGCTCTTGTAAATCAGAAGGGGGTTCAGGGAAATGGAAGCTAAAATGAAGGGGGTGAAGAGATTATGAATCACCAAGACATGGGCCGTGAGTGTCTCCCTCTCCCAAGATGAGCCTCTCTACTGCGCCTGACTAACATTCACCTAAGGAGAGCGGTCCATAGGCAAGCGTACGAATGTCCAGAGTCCAGGGAGGGGCCAAGCCATTCCATACAACAGCTATGACTTCAACAGCAGCAGAGACGGCCCCTGTGGCACTTGAAGGAGATGCAGGCAGGGCGGTCAGACCATCTGGGAATCCAGCCAGCACAGTCACAGCCCCCTCTTCAAATGGAACCAGCCCCTGAAGCCAGCGCCTGCTGCAGTCTCACCCACCCCTGCCCGTGGGCTTGGGCGGGCCATGGGTCTGGTAGCCTCCCAAGCTCCACATGACCCATCTGCTGGCTGCTTGCCTCGGAGCAAACCTCCCCACCTTTTCTGGCCGGTCCCCATGGCTCCTGACCACCCTATCCCCCAGGCATCCACGCAGGCCCACCCTCGAGGCTCAGCAGCTCTGCAGTCTTTATCTGTGCCTTACAGGGCTCACTGCACACCTCCACTCCCACTAGGAGATCTGGGCCTGAGTCTACTTCACAGCCTTTTCTGCTGCCTAAGCAGACATTTCATACCCAGTCACTGAATGCATAAATGGGCCCTCCATCCTCTCCCCTGGACTGGAGCTGGGATGGCCATGAGGGGACCAGAAAATAAGCAAATGGGTTTCTATATTTTTATACACAACTGCCCTAGAAATCAGCCAGGAAAAATGGAAATTGGCCACGGCCTGGGAAGACCAGAGAGGGGAGAGGAAATGCCAAGACTTCCCCAGACGCAGCAGTGTGATGGGAGGGGAGCGTCCTTCCCTGCTGAGAGGAGGGCTGGACTTGGTTCAGTCTTCTACTCACTTCACCTTCCAGGAAGCGGCCCTTCCCCATCCTTCATCCTGACTTAATTAAACCACAAAGCTCAGAAAAGGGAGGCCAAGCCTAAAGCCAGTTGGCAGGTGAAAGTAAGATCAGGGAGTCTGGGGAAGAAGAGCTGAGCAGGTGACACGGCGTAGATCGCCAGGAGCAGCACACACTCTGGCACAGAGCAGCCCCCACGTGTACTGGCAGCACTGGCTTTACAGCCCCAGCTGGACATGGGGCATCACTCAAGAGCTGAGAGATCTGTAGCAAGCCACTTGTCTTCTCCGGCCCTCAGTTTCCCCTGAGGAGAACAGAGGTAAGAAGGAAGCCTACATGCTAGGTCCCCGTGAGTAACACGAGGGCCTGCACAGGTACGTACGTACCTACGCAGGTGTGCGGGTGTCAGGGCAAAGGGTGAGATGCATGGCCAACTGCTGTGGCCAACTAGCTGCATTTGTACCCGTTGTGGATGCTGCACCAAAGCCCAAGTCCTGGCAGCTGTGTCAGCAGCAGCACAGCGGTGACCAGCCAGGCCCAGTTGCCCTACCAGGGTTCTGCCTGAGTCTGTCAGAGAATATGGCCACACTCCACCAATGCTGTCCAGCTCAGCTGTGCATGGCAGGTGGCAGGGGTGGCATCCACAGCTGCTCTCAGGGCCTATCAGGGCTGGGGTGGGGGGCAGCTGTCCTGGGAAGGAGACCACCAACAAGCAGGAAGCTGCTTCCCAGGCAGCTGCTCACCTGAGCACAATGTCACCGAGAGGTTCAGGGGCAGCTCAAGGAGTCAGAGCTTCTACCAGGGCGGAAGGGTGGCAGCTACCAGCCAGGGATCTCTCAAGAAGCAACCACCGAGAGAAGCAAAAGCAGGTCACAGGACTGGGAATGCACATGCAGGAGCCAGGGGACCCCTGGAGGACAGGACTTGGTGTCAAGGTGCTCAGGGGCTGGCTGGGGACCTTCCAGACCCCCACCTCCGCAGACAGACTCCAGATATGAGATCTCCATCAGTGTCCCTCTTGAGACACCTCCACCCCACACCAACGCATCCAGGCACATGAAGCAGAAGGCAAACAAAACCAGAGCCTCCCAGGGCACCCCAAACAAGGCTGATCCTCCTAACTCCTGGATGGGAACAGGGCATCCGTTCTCCCTCCCTCCAGGAACAGAAGAGAAGACCTGCCCCTGAGCAGCTACTCCACAGCCTCCCATCCAGCCAGGTGCTGGGTTCATCCCAAGCCTGTCCTAGGGTCCACACTCCCAGAACAGAGGCTGCCGTTCTCCTGGACCACAGTCCCCCTCGCCTGCCCCCACTCCCTGCCCTGACCTCCCTAAACAGGGCTTCCTTTTCTGCCCGCTCCTCAGGGTCACCACATTTTCTTCAGACCTATGCTTGTTTTCTTTCTGCTCTGGCCCATCTTGGCTTGCCCTTCCCCAGCACCCCCATCCCCAGGAGACAAACCCCGCATTGTTTTCATAGACTTCATAAATGACATCGCTCCCCCACCTCCTGCCACTAACTCCTTGGCCCTCTCAGCCATGCCTGTCTGAAGTCTCCCTTGTGCTAAGCATCCCCCTCCCCCAAGCAAAGAAGCACAGTCTTTGTATCACCAAGGGCGGAGGAGAGGGAGGGAAGCCTGCTTGTGCCAAAGATGTCCCCCATGTTATCAGATGGAGACTTCACCCTGAGAAAGCCAGTGCCTGTGCAACTCAACCCAGCCCTTTCCTCAGCCTCCCAGGCAAGCAGTAATTAACAGCACCAACGATAAAACAGAAGGCTGCCCAGTCAGGTTTTCCAACACACATCTTTCATCAACAGAAGGGGATGAGGAGGCCGAGAAGGATCCAGCCACGCACAGACCAATGTGGGAAGGGACCATCCACTAGAAAGGCCCCAGGCACTCCTGAGCTCCTAGAAAGGGGGGTGTGCCCACCCGCAGGAATGCACAGCCAAAATAAGAGCCGTGTGCCACCCTATCAAACACAGGCTGCACACGGGCCTTTGCAGCCTCAAGGAGTTCATGGGTACATAAAAGAAGGCCCAGGAGCTCTAGCTTAGGAAGGGAGAGAGGGGCCCAAAGGACCTAGCAGCTACTGCAGCAAACCCTGATCTTATCTTCAGCCCCACCTACCCACTCACCAAGCATCTGGGGGGCTGAGCCAGCATCAACCACCTGAGGCTGTCACCTCAGATCCCAGCCTGCCCTGTCCACCCTATTAAGGTTATATGGGGCAGAGGGCCCCTCGGGTCCCCAGTGCCACCCCTGCAAGAGTCCCATGGGGCCAGGATGACTTGTGAGTCAGGGCAGCAGGGACCCAAGCCACAAGGAGACACACATGAAGGACCAGGAGCAAAGCCCATGCGCCTCTCAGATATACCTGCCTGGCTGCGGGCTGGCACATTCTGAAGTTTGCGATTGCAGAACACAGTTCACCATTTGCCATTCATGATTCAGGTATTTTGGTTAGGAGATGGAGAAGGAGGAAAGTGACATCGCCGATCGCCTCACTGGGAAAAAAACAAAAGCTACAACTCAGACTGAGATCCCTTACTCAGACCTGATGCAATTCTCGGTCTCCTGCTATGTGTGTGCAACCTAAGTTGGGGAAACTGAAACCCCTACAGGAAGAAGTGAGCAGAGCACATCTGGAGAAGCAGCTGCGGCCTGCCCAGGAGTGTCTGAGACAGGGAGGATGGGTGGTGAACCCATCGGGGGCCCTCCCACCTGGGGTGCATACTTCACTCTCAGAATCTCCATCCCCGCACCAGCCCCCAAGCCAAGAACTCTGGCTGCTCTGCTCCACTCCCCACAAGCCTCTGGCCCTCTCCCATATGCAGTGCCATGAATGCCAACCTGCCCAAACAACTAGGGGACAGAGGGCAGCTTCCTTCTCCCATCACCTGCTTAGCAGAATCCTGCATCCCCAAACCACCCTTCCTTGCATCGAGACACTGAAACAGCTAGGAGACAGTCTGCCTTCTGGTACTAGACCCTGCCTCTTGCATGCAGTCACCCAGGTTCTCACTGACATCCCTCCTTCACCACCACCCCCAGCAATTGGGAACCACCCTGAGGTGGTACTGGTTCACACCCAGGCAGGCCAGCAGGAAGGATCCCAATGATACAATGAGATTGGATGGGTTCGGGAAGACAAGGGAGACACTGAGGTCCTTCTGCTCACTGGAAAGAACCGTCTGGTCTACCTGGCTCTGTACCCAGGGGATAGGCAGGAACAGTTGGGGTGGGCAGAATAGCGACAGAGCCCCATCCCTCCAGGACCCTGCCTAGCATTGTCACATCAAGGCCAGGGCCCCACTTGCCTCCTAGGGAGAGTCACAGCTGGAGATTGGAACTGGGGAGGGCTCCTTTGTCTGGACATTGCCAGCACAGGGTCCTGCAGGAACCTGATTCAATATAGCTTGTTTGCCATAGCAGCCAGGCACCTCCTGGACTCAGTGGCCAATGCCCAGTTGGTTCCATATGAAGAGGACAGAGGTGGGCAGAAAGTCAGTGGACAAAAACAAACCCCACACAGCCACCAGAAGGTGCAGGCCTGGCAGTACCCCAGTTGTATTCTGATCTCTGTCCCCTCAGCCTCCACCCCACCCACCCCCTACAGCTACCGTGGTCCCCTGGCCAAGAGACCTCCAGTCTGCAGGGTTCAGAGACCTATGCAGCAGAGCTGGAACCTCAAGCATGGCTGGGTCGCACTAGGCATGGCACTTTGCCTCTCTGAGCCTTGCGCTGTGAGACCAGCAATAACTCATCAGGGAAATCTTCAGATTAAGTGACATGCTGATGCAACCTGCGGTGCACAGCTGGTGCTCCTCTCTCACAAATGAGTGGTTTTACATAACTGAGTGAAACCTCTATGCTATGTGTGGCCAAGGCAACTCCAGGGTACAGGACGGCATGCCTGTATAGCCCAGGTGGGGTGAGCGCATGCGCAGATGGTTAGGGTACCGGACGGAGTGCCCATATATTACAGGTGGGGCGAGCACATGCTCATGCGAGCATGTGCACGCACGCACGCACGCACGCACACACGCACACACAGCCCAATTTATCCCTGATGCTGAGCTGCCGTAGGTCTCTGAGACCACAAATCTCAAACACAGACAGCTGAAGGCTGGTCCACTGAATTGCTACTTTTCTTATCTAAATAATAGAAAGGGAAAAAATACCCTAAGGATTTCTCCCTGGCAAACCAACTTATCCAGCAGTCTCTTGGCTACCTAGAGAGGAGGGAGGAGGGACTTGAGGATCACTTACCTGACTGGAACCTCACAATCCACCACCCAAGCCAAGATTTCCCCTAAAGCTGAAATGATAACAGCCCATCACGCTCCGTGAAGCCAAGCCAACAACAGGCCCCCTCCTTCTGTTTGCTCAGACCCCTGCTCTCCTGCGCAAAGTCTTTATTGGTCTTCCTGCAGGAGTGAAAATAAAGGGGGTTTTGTCCTTCTCCTCTCTCACCCCTCCCCACCGGGGCGGAGGGAGTTTATCTGACACTGCAGCAGTCTTTGTAAACTGAGTGTCCCAGGATAAACGTTCCCTTAAGAGTCCCTTGGCCTGGGACAGCGGGACCCTCTCCAGAGGAGAATGGTGAGCTTGTTCCGATGGTCTTTTAATGGGGGGCGGGGTGTCCCCAGGACAGGCCTCCAGCACACTTATAGAAGGGTCTCTGTCCAGGGCTACAATGGAAGGAATTCTTAAAGACACGGATGCTGAAAAGGGGAAGGATTTTTTTTCCCCCTTAAAGGGAGGGGAGGGAGGTTAGGACAGGAAGGGTGGGGGGTGGAGCACAAGACTTTTCATTTCCAGAACAATCCAGGCTGTAACAAGGCATCACTGTGCCTAAGGAGCAACTGAGCGGAGGCCCGGGGGCAGCCAGCGCTGAGTTCTCCCTGCCTCCTGCTCACCACCAGCCTGCACTCCGCAGTGTCTGCCTGCTTCCAGCATCCAAGCTGTGAACCTAGCGGCACCCGCATGCCAAAAAGAACCTCATTCTTCCCCAAAGGAGGCCCTTGACCAAGGCACTAAAGACAGTTTGCATCCCAAGGGAAGGGAAGTCACCCTGCAAAGGGATAAGCAGAGTGCTCCCCTTGGAGGACCCTGAAATAAGGTTGGACCCTCGCCCAAAACTCAGTGGAATCACTCATGCTGCGGATTTGCCTATAGCAGTTCAAGGTCACCATAACAAAAAAGACATCCTGAACTATCCCAACTGATGTTTTACATAGATTACCCAGCAACACTGCTTTCTATTTTTATTTCTTCTGTGTTTGACTGTTGCACAGGACTCCTCTAACAAGCTGAGACTACCGCTGAACAACTGAAAGCATTTATCGGGAGAGAACCACCCAAGGTTTCTCTTGCCCTACCCCGCTCCTCCTGACCATCCACAGGGAACAGAGAGGATAAGGAGCCACCTCTGTGCTGCAGACAATAATTGGATCAGCCTATCCCAAGGTGTACAAAAAGGAAACAGAGGCTCTTAGGGATAGCACAATGTGTGCAAAGTCACAAGACAAATTACAAGGTCATAAGGAGGAAAAATAAGGCTCCATGGATTAAAAAAAAAAAAAAATACATGCACAGGACATGGAAGAGCATAATTCTATAGATCACCCTAAGCCAAAGCCAGTAACACCCTCGGAAAGCAAGAGGTGTAACTGCTTTTACCAGGGAATGTGTGTTTGGCCTTCGGAGTCAGAGCCAAATGACCCAGGTCCCCATGTAACCACAGCTACACACCAGCCAAAGGGCAGAGCAGCGTGGGCTGTCCACCTGCCAAGTCTCTGTGTTTATATTAAGGCTTTACTGAGGATCAGGCCAGCTGCTTTGAAACAAGAGAATGCACATTTATGATTATGTTGAAGACAAAAAAAAAAGCCACGCACATGATACAATCATGGCAGCGTACACTACCCAAGTTTCAGGAAGAGAAATACTTGGCAAAGAAGAAAGCTTTGCAAAAACAAAGCTAGCACCCCAATCACCTCATTGGCAAGCTTATTCAAATACAACTTGGGCATTTCTGGAGCACGGGCATTAGGCTCAATGTCACCTCCAATGTTGGTGCACTGGTTATGCACTGGGAGAGGAAGGAGGGGCGGATGGAGTCCAGCAGGGAAAGAGAAGCTATGGAGACTCAGGAATAAACAGGATGAGACCAGCTTGTTCTGGACACCAAAATGGGCAAGCTAGAGGGCCCTGCCTGACCTCCTCTCCTCTCACACACCTCATTTCTATGGGCCCATCAAGCTAACAGAGACCTGGACTGGGAATTCCTCAATTTTCCCTTATACATCAAATTGTGTGCACCCTCTTCAGCTAAGGAAGAGAAGTACTTTAGTAAGTCATCTTGTGCAAGCCCAAAGGAAACCACAGCCCAAACTGCACACACCCAAGAAAAAAGCCAACAGGGACTTGGACCTCCTAGCGAGAAAAAGGAAATCTTCCCTGATGCCACCCAGCAATATCGGAGCAAAATACCACTACAGGCCAAGCCGATACAGCACTAAGCCTGGTTTTTAGGACTGCACAGGGTTTAGTCCAAGAGAGAGAAGAAAAACAGCTGAAAAAAGAATATGAGACTTGACCTGCCCAGACCAGTAAATGAGCAAACCCTCCCCAGCCCCAACCTCAAGGCCACACAGAGCTCATTCACCACCCTGCCAGTCCTGTCAGTTAGAAGGTTCTCTGTACAGAAACTACAGCCCACTACATCTGTGAGGGCACAGATCATATGGAGCAAGGATTTCCCACAGGGCCCCAGCCTACCCAAAGGTGGTATCAGTCCAACGCAGTGCAGCTGCCCCCAAATCCAGACATATCCTCAGAAGAGTAAGCCTAGCAGTGGATCCACTCTGAAAGCTCAACCTGAAGCCAAAGCGTCAGAAGTAGACACAGGATGGACCTGGTCAGCCGAGGATTTGAATCCCTAGCAGTTCTGGCACTGAACACTTTGATGATAAATGTAGTCTGCTTTGCAGTCCCACTGACATGTGTGCCCCAAGCCTCACAAGGTCCCCGCATGGACCCTAAGTGCCAGCCATCACAGGAGATGTAAAAAGCTCACAGGAACTCAACTAAGTGAGCTTTGGCTTCAGCAGTCTTCGTGGTATTCCAAGAAGGGACACTATGGCGCTGCTGCGCACTTGGGAATGTGTCTCTCTCACACAACACTCACGACAGCATGGAGGGAACTGCGCTGACAGCAGCCTGGCATCTGCACCTGGATCTGGACTCTAGCACTTGCTGACAAAAAATGATATGGAGAGACAGCTGTCCCTCCAAACCAGACTTCACATCCCTAGAGAAAAATACAAGGGTCGCAAACCCAAGTAGAACTAGCAGGGCAAAGCCTTGAAGTCATGAATGAAGAGCTTCTCATGGGTAAGACTCCAGTAGACGAGCATTTGAACTAGTGGTGGTACTAGGTGACACTGACTATGTTATCTCCAATGCAGGGAGGAGGAGAGAAGTCAGTGTCTAGCTCCACTCTAAAAGCATATGGGTCTCCCCTCTACCTGGAGAGGGCAGATGCTATTTCAAAGCTGTCAGTGGCTTACAGGGAGAAGGAGACAAGGGACACTTCACAGAAATATGCTGCATTTCACTGGCTCTGTGGCATCCAGCACTTTCCCAAGGAAACAGGGACTCCAGCTTGCAGCAAGAAGTCCAAAGGATGAAGTCAGGGACCAACCTGGAAGCACACCAACACATTCCTGGCCTCACCTCTGACCAGCAGGGTGACTTTGAACAAGTAATGAAACCTTCAAGAGCCTTAGCTTTCTCATCTGGAAAGAAGGGCAACACCAGGTCTAGGAGCCAAGACTCTTCCAGAAACATCTCCTGCCTTTAATGCATAAAGGCGGTCCTTTCTCCTTTTGCCTCACTCAGTAACAAAGCTATCGCTACTCTCAAGCTGGGGCAGAAATGATCCAGCACCATGACAATGAGACTTTTTCTTCAACAATGTCAAAAGAGAAGAGCTGGCAGCACCTGCCAGGGCAACATGGCTTCACACAACCCATCAGCATGAGTCACAGCTATTTAAACAAAGCCTACCTGTGCGGCACACAAAGCAAGCAATATTGGGTACCCCGCCTTCAGCCCAGCAGCCTGGAGATCAGAGCAGTCTCCCTCGCATGGAGTACCGGGAAGCTCTCTTTCCCAGCTGGCACATGGACGTGTGAACAGAATAGAGCCATCTAAGTGAATCCACTTGTGTGCTTGGGCTCGCAAAGGTCTGGGTTTGGCTTCCCGGGTTCTCAGCATTCTACTGGGCTGTTAAATATGTTTCTGTCCTTGGGCTTGTCATGCCAGATGAAGAACAAAATACATTTGCCTTTCTTTGAAGAAATCCCAGGTAAGATGCCACTCCAAGCATCAAGTTGCTATTCTAGTGACAGCTCTATTGTGCAGGTGGCCAAGAATCCAGTCATGGTTAATCAATGGCAAAGCTGTCTTTTGCAGTTTAAGAGCCAAACTGCCAGCTCCCCAAGGGGGCAACATGAGGTCTCTATGCAAACACATACTGTCAGGCTCAGAGTCAAAAGGGAAAGGTCCTGTCCAGGTTCCCTCATTCATGAGCTTTTATTGAGAAGTTGCATGTCCCTGGCACTCTCCCAAATACAGTGCGCAAGAATGAACATACTAGTTCCCTGTCCCCAAAGCACCCCTTCTGGTGGCTCAGCCAATAGTGCAATTAATTCATAGGAAACATGGCACATGGCGATGGTACGTTCCTATGTCTGTCTCTGCCTCAGTAACATTTTCCTTGTTTCCATTTTCAGAATCTTCCTGGCCCTGGGGAAGGAAAGCACATCTATCTGCTGTGCAAGTGACCACAGAGGAGCACCCCATCTCCTGGCCATCGGTGAGGGGCTGGGAGTGGAGACCAGCTGGAAGGAGTGCTAGCAGGAAGCCTCTGTATGGCCAGGAAGTCCACGAACAAGCCCTGCTGCTTGCCTGCATCCTGCCTCCTTGGAAGCAAACTTCAGATGAAGCTGCATACAGAGGAGGAGAGGATGAAAAGAATTAGAGAAAAACACAACCACAAAACACAACCCCAAGACTTCTCAGTCAGGTGAACAACTGAAACAGCTCAGTGCAGAAGCTCTGAGTTCAACCCCTAGTACAAAGAAGAAAGGAGAAAAGGAAAGAGGGGAGAGAGGAAAGAAGAAGGGAAGAGGGAAGGGAAGTGGAGGGGAGGGGAGACAGGAGAGCAGAGGGGAGGGTAGGGGAGGGACAGGAGGGAAGGGAAGGAGGGAAAGTAAGAGAGAAAGCACATCATTCATGACATGGAGGTATTTGGTCTCCAGCTTGTCACCAAACTTCCTTGTTTAGGCTGAGAGAGGCCGGCGTCTCAGCAACCTGTCACTAGCAACCAGCAGCCTTTCACAGATGAGGATCTGAGCCCACAGAGACCAGAACCACATCCAGCTGGACAGCATGAGGCAACTAGGGTGGGACAGGTCCTCCATCTGCAAAGCTACGACACATTCAGGATGCTCCTGAGGTCTCTATTCCTCGTGTGCAGATGACAACATCCCAGGTGGTAAATATTAAGGAAAATGCCAATTCTAGAGGCACCACAAATTAGCTCTCTCCCCTGCAGAACTCTACTAAATGGAGAGGCTGGTCACAGGACCCTTACAAAGTGACAGACAGAAGGACTTGGGCCAGGTCATGACTCCAGGGGCCAGGGAAGACAGTGCTGGCCCAGTCTGACTGGAGAACCATGAATTCAGTCATACACATCTTCCATAGACAAGGGCTTGTTAAAGGGAACATAAGCCAGTCCTATCACAACAATGGGGCCAGGGCATAAAGAAAGGACACTGAAAGTGGTGAGGACAGCTGTCCCAGGGAAGGTGGACAACCTGGTGGCCAGAGCAGAACAAAGAGCCAGGATCAGTTCAGGTCTGCTTAACCACATTCCTGGTTTCCACTTAGAAATTTAATTAAACCCCAAATAGCTGAATTGCCCAGCTGATGACTACAAATTCCCAGAGAATCTGAAAAATCTCCTTTGACAAAACCCGAGGACACCTAAACAAGTCTGAGGCCAAAGGAGCAGGAGTCGCAAACAGAGGTCACCTGGGCAGAGCCCCAGGAGTCATCCCTTTCCTCCAGAGAGAAGAAAACCTCATTGGGTGACCCCATCCTGTAACATCCACTGCTGGAACAATAGCTTTTACTTCTTGCTCCTTCGTTTTTTAGATAAAAAGAAACAGGATGAATGAAAATGAAAAACAGCCAGATTTATGGGATCCCATCCCACAAGACCACTTTCCTCTCACCACAGTGGAGAAGTGCAAATAAGCCACAAGAAGCATATAGAGGCAGACACCATCTGTCCCTAGGCCAGGCCAACCTACTGTGCACGCTCACTCCACCCACGGCACCCTACTGCACCCCAGCACTGACTGAGCCTTGGTCAGAAAACCCAAGAAAGGAAGCAGTCACCTTCTCCCAGCCACGCCCCTGACTCCCCACAGAGCCCCAAAGCATTCTGCCATCCACCACAGGGCTCCGAAGTACTCCTTAGAGTACTGGAATGAGCAGGAGGGAGTTCTCTAATAAAAAGCCAATTACCCACTCCTGGCAAAGTTCATCAATGAAAATTCGGCCCTGCAGGACAAGCAGGAAGAAGGGGTCACCCTAGAGTTCTTCCAAATAATGAATCCGGTCTCCAGTGTCCAGGTTTCCTGCCCACATCAATGCTTCTGGAGCTATTATTTCTCACAGCGTTTGCCAGGCTAGGAATTAGGATGCACAGGGGAACTCTGTAAGGCCCATGTCGCCACAACTGGCACAATCATCTGTAATTCAGTGTCCGCCCCCATAAAGTGGGGAAGACACCTGACCACTTCACCAGGTTGAAGGTGAATCAGATGAGCTATGAGCACAAACTCCAGTTTAAATGATCAGGACCTCCTTGGAAACATGTTAGGTCACCAGATTTCTTAGTTTTAAAAGAATAACTCTGCTGTTCCCCCATTCCCTGGACTCTGAACGCTCAGTGGAGCTTGATTCCTCAAAGCTGAAAGCATCTCACACCCCTTAGTGCAGAAGGAAGAAAGAGGGAAGAAGGAGCAGGAAGGGAGAGAGAGAAAAGGAAAGGAAGGCAAAAGAAGAGGGTAAGGAAAGAAAAAATATTGGCAGAAATGAAAAGCTCTGTGCACTGCTGGTGGGAATGGAAACTGGTAAAGCTTTTAGGAAAGATCAATTGGTAGTCCTTAAAAAAAATCAAACATTTAGGGACCTGGAGTGATAGCTCAGTGGAATAAGTGCTTGCCTGCCAAGCACAAGGTCCTGAGTTCGATCCCTGGTGCCACCAAAAGAAAAAAAAAAAATCAAACACAGGACTAGAGAGATAGCATGGTGGTCTAAACAACCTGACTGGAAAGTGCAAGGACTTGGGTTCGATCCCTGGTACTGCATGTCATGCCAGCTACCAAAACCGGGGTGGTGGCGCACACCTGTGATCCCAGCACTGGGGAGGCTCAGAGAAGAGGATCACTAGAAGTCCAAGATGCATGGCAAGACCCGGTACCAAATATATAACTTTTTAAAAAGTCAAAAAGAATAACCACATGATCTTGCAATTCCACCTCTGATTTTATATCCAACAACACAAAAACCAGGGACTTGTGCAGATATATTTACATACTTAAATTCATAACAGCATTCATGATGGCCAAAAGGTGGAAGCCACCCAAATGCCCAATGGATGAATGCTGAGGATGTTATGTTGGAAGCAAATCAGACACAGACAGCTCCAGCATGACCCCACTTGCATGAGGTTCTCAGAATAGTTAAATCATAGAGACAGAAAGGAGAAGTGTGGGTGTCAAGGCTGGGGGCGGAGAGATTGGGCATCAGTGTTTAATAAAAACAGTTTCAGTTTGGAAGATCAAAGAGTTCTGGAGACAGTGGTGGTGGTGATGCAACAATGTGATGTGCTTCACGCTGCCAGAACTGCACACTTAAAAATGATTAACATAAAGCACAGGGACCAGGGTTCGATTCCCACACCACAAGCCACACCAGCCCCACGCCTGGGCATGCTGAACTGGCCACCGAGACTAGGCATGGTGGTGCACACCTGTAATCCCAGAGCTGGAGGCTGAAAACAGGAGATCACTATGAGTCTGAGCTACATAGTGAGACCCTGTACCAAATACATATATATTTTTTGGATTTTATTGTATTTTTATTTATTTATATTTTTCCTTTTTTTAATACTATTTTTTTATTGAAGAACAAATAGCAATGAGACAGTTCAAGACAAATTAACAGGACAGATTTGATAAATTAATACATTGCAAAATGTTTTCATAATGTTTTGGTATCATACAAAGTGCATACATGATATTATACTTACAGACATTATTATAGCATATGTCTCTAAACAGTGAATGAAGAAAGTGTAGCTATATACTTATTTTTTATGGCTGAATTATATCACAGATTCAATAATTAATACATTCTACCTTGTTATCTCCCTAGTGTTTGTCCACAGTACTAGAAGCCAACATAATATCTTGTCCAACCACTATTAGTGCAAATCTTGCTTCTCATAGAATTATGCAGAAATATGGCATATTTATCCTAACTGTACTGTTTATACACACACATGATTCTTCCTTTGTATACCCCTTTTTTTTTTGTCTAGACCTGTCAAAGATGAGCACTCATTGTCATTAAACCAATTTAGGTGCCTGAACTCCCAAATATGTATATTTTTAAAAAATTATTGACATGGCAAAGTTAGTGTGTATGTTTTATACAATAAAAAGGTCTACATTTTTTAATCAAGTTAAATGACGAAGACACAGCTGCAGAAATAATAATTGTCACTTAAACCTCCTGAGGGTTTTACTCACTTTGTGAAGAAGCTGTCCCCAAAGGCCAGCTTTTCACATACCTTCATTTCTATGCACAAGGCACAGCAAAGCCCCTCACCCAAGAGACTGCTGTATCTTCTAGTTGGCTTCCGCCTGGCTCCACAGACCTTGAGGAACCACATGCAAAAGAATCAAAAGGGTTTCACTGATGCCTACAGAAGAATCAGAAGGGTTTCACTGACACTTACAGAAGAATTGGAAGGGTTTCACTGATACCTACAAAAGCATTCCACAAGCATGCGATATTTGTGGAACTAAGACAGGCACTGGACTGGAAAATCATGCATAACTAGGGAAAGGAAATACTCCATGGAGTTGCTCAAAAAGCAGGCCCTGAAACTGCTAATCAATCATGGCATGGAATTGCTGGGCAGACAGTGATGGTACTTCCTCCTGGCCTGTCATACGTGAGTTTGTCACTTTGGTGACTGACAAGCAAAATAAATTACTAAAATGAAGTCAAGAGTGTCCTTTTTTAGGCAACAGAAAGAGATCTAAACGCTGTTAAAATGGGGCTCTGAGAATGGGCACCTTTCACACGCTGGGGCAAGGTGTGACCCCAGAGCTGAGGGTCTTAAGCTTCAGACCTGCGAACCAGCAATGTCATGCTGCCAGCCCAAACACCGCCACTTGGATAGAACCACACATGAGTGCATCTGGTTTTTCTAGACTTCTGTGCAAAAACTTGTACCAACAAACCAAATATGGGAGGAGATGATGATTCATGCTAAAGAAAGAATTCTTGGACAAAATCTTGCTACTTCAGCATTCTCACAGGTTGCACACTTCCTCTGGGCCTTTTGAGGATCATGTAACCAAGATTAGGGTTGTACAGACTCTTTTTTTTCCCAGCGCAAAACTGGTCTCTAAAGCAAGGGAGCCAAGATGCTCTCCAATACACATCGTTAGCCAATGATGCAGCTGAAAGGAAGAAGTGCAGGATTATCCCTGTGTCTCTATGCAGTGAGCTTCCTGCATCTGTCATCTGAGGAGGGGGTGCTCAGGTTGTGGGAGGACCCACCTGATCCCTAATGACAGTGAATCATCTAAAGAGAAAAGCAGCAGTCCTCTGCCTGGACCCACCAGTCAACATACCACTAAGGAGTGCATTTCAAGCCCCTAGGGACCTCAAAATCTCAAGGGGAAAAACAGAAGACCTGACTTGTTTCTATGGCTTAGAAATGCAGCCTCTTTATTATTCACCCAAGCAAAGCTACTGCTGCCTAAAGACAAATGAGACCCGATTTGAAGATGTCCAACAAACCACTGCAAGTGGAAGAGCACACCCGGCAAAGGTAAGTTAGGAAGGCTTCCTAGAGCAGAGAGCTAGATAGTCCAACGAGCATCAGGGAGCAGAACCTCAATTCAGGCCTTTGCTGCTCAAGAATTACTGAATGTCTGTTTCTTAAGGCGCCTGCCGTTATCACAAGGTCAAACATGCAGACTTGCAGCAGCCTCACCAGCAGGTCCTCTGAAGGCCAGGGAAAATGGCAAAAGTCACTCATGGGTAACCAGCTACCCAAGCGATTCATTGGGACCTGCAATTTAAAGGCAGTCTGGGGAGACAGGAACAGGCTCAAAGCAATGGGTCCACTTGGTACAGCAAGCGCTCCCAAGTCTGCAAGGGGTCAGCTCAGGAGGAGTCGCTGAGAGGGAAAGGCAGGTGTAGACTAAGCCTGATTGAACATCTCCAATTCCACTGTTGAGTTCCAGTTATAATCCTCACCAAACTTTCAGGCTACAGAAAACACCTGTGCCATTAAGCAGAAAGAGCAAGAGAAATGCATGTTTTCCCATTTAAAAATTATAACGCTACAGTGGAGAGGTTGGAAGTGCTCAGAGATGGAAAAAAAAAAAATCCCAAGTCTTATGCAACCAGGTTCTAATAGTCACAGAAATCACCCAGACAACAGAAGCCTCTGTTGTTGAGATTTAAGCAACATCACAACTTCACCTGAAACAGACATCGCCTAGTCTGGGCGGGCCGCTCCTCTACACAGGAAGCATGAAATTGCCCCTCCAACTGTGCATGGGCCAAAGCTCCGACATGCCTGTGGTCTGTGTACAGCAGCTGTCGATAAGCCTAGAAGGCTTCCCGGAGGAGAAGGAAGATTAATCCACAGCTGAGTAAACTCCATGGAAAAGGGGCACAGTTTAGACATTAGCTGTCTGAGAATTGTCTTTTTTGGGTGTCCTCAACCACTCATGAGCACTTATTCATGCAAAGACCCTGAACCAGCCTCTGTCCTTATGGGCTGCTTCCCAAACCCTTTAGGCTGGCTCTCCCCACCCCAAGGCCCCCACCCCTCAAAAGAAACAAATCCCTTACAGGAGAGGGAAATTACTTCCATGTCCAAAGTGACCCAGCCATCCCCTGAGCCCTGTGGAGGCAGGAGCAGGAGCCTCGTCCCTTTGGTCCTGCCCAGGTGACCAGGAAATGTGGCCTCAGCCAGGCTTGCACCCCGAGTGCCTGCCACACCTGCCCCTTCTGGGCATGAGTCAGCTGCTCAGCCCGCACCCTGTACTTGTCAGCCTAGAAATCAGTTGCTCGGCAGCTGCTCTCACGCACACCGGATGTCATCCATCTACCAGCCCCCTGGGAGACGTGTTGGGACAGATTGGTAATAACCCGATTTTAACTCAACCTGCATTACCAGAGGAGCTCTGAGGGGACAGAGAGATGGGCCTCCCACTTAACAATCAGGGCCCCTCAGAGCCTGGGGCTCTGTCCATCCAGAGGGACCGAGATAGCTCGGGGAGCAAGCTGGAAGAAAGTTCTCCATTTAGGACAGACACAGGTTACCTGCTGGACCCTTCTCAGCTCCCAATTTTACAAGACAGCGTTGTAGTCCCCAGGTGTTGATCTTGGGCCAGAAAGGGACATTTGTGAGACAACTGAAGGACTCTGAAGCAGCTTATAGATGAGTCCTACATACTGCACTGAGGCTCAAGTCCTGGGTCTTACTGTTGCACCATGGATGTGTCCTACATCGACATGTGGAACCTGTGTAAGGGGCTCACAGGCACTCCATGTTTTGTTTCTACAACTTTCCTGCACATCTGGATTTATAGCAAAATCAAAGTTGATTTTTAAGACAGCATTTTTAATTTAGTGGCCTAATAAACCTCAACCCGCACTATTACCAAATCAATTAATGTCCTAATCCTGAAGACAAGTTGTAAGTAATTATAACAGTATCACTCAGTTCTTCAGTGCACAAGAAACAGAACAGAACCATGTTGTTTGTTCACTCAGTGACCATCTGTCCTTTACCTGAACCCCCTTCTCCAACACACAGGACTATTGCATGAATGGATGGATGGATGGATGGATGGTGGGAGGGATAGGGTCCTTCGCCACAGCCCATCCCAGCAATGTCCATGAAGGTATTCCGAGTTGGCAGTTTTGGGGGATTTTCTGTAGTCTGTCCTGAACAAACTCTTACATACTAGGGGACTCAATGCATTAAGTACTTCTAAGGGT
Organism: Ctenomys sociabilis; assembly: GCA_004027165.1. Taxonomy (NCBI): domain Eukaryota; kingdom Metazoa; phylum Chordata; class Mammalia; order Rodentia; family Ctenomyidae; genus Ctenomys; species Ctenomys sociabilis. The sequence continues at coordinate 60,122 of PVKA01010820.1, forward strand.
GAAAGTCTGAAAATACCCTGACAGGCAACAATAGCATAATTACTAAGCCAATTAGTTTTCAATGCTTGCCATGGAACACTATTATAAACGCATTACACTGGGGAAACCTCCAAAGATAATTAAGGAAAAAGGTGAACAGGAAACACAGTTACAAGCACTGCAGGATTTCACCACTGGGGAATTACCAGCATTGCTGTGGGAAATGGATGTTTTCCTGCCTTTTTACGGTTTTCTATAAATTGGAGAAAGTGACTGGATGGGATGGAGCGGTAGTCAGCCGGTCAACAAGACAGCTTCCAGTCTTCTGGCATACCAGGCCCCACAGAGAATTCAACAGGGAAAGTTGGGCCACAGGGCCCTGGCTCCACCAGCCTGCGCAGTGTTGTGGACTCAGGAATGGGGGCCAGAGGCAGCCTGAGGGCCCCATCCTCTCAGAGAAGGGCGGTGCCCAGCAAATCCTGTCGTCCTCCTTATCCTGTGGCCCCTTGCTCTTCCCTCCTCCCTGAGCTGGTGCTCATTGGGGTAAACGGAACCTTGCACACTGATTGAGACAAACCAACATAGTTCCTAGCATTCACCCTAGGAGGGACTTCAGGTGGGAAAGGCATCATCAGGGTCAGGCTCCAAACCCACAGGCTGCTGATGGGGCTGGGGGTTGGAATGTTGTGGGAGGGGCGGGGGGTGTAGATCCCAAGACTGCAAAAGAATCCCTAGGAAACCATCCTTGGACTGAGCAGTACTAGAGTTGAAGACAAGAGCCAAGGAGAGTGGTGAATGAGACCCTGACATGTATCTGTACATCCAGGGTGGTTGCTCCTTCATTCATTCTGCAAACATCGATTTGGGGTCTCCACAGTGACGGGGCAAACATCAAGGCACAGAACAGTAGGGAGCTGTGGGTATAGGCAGGGTGAGGGAACGGGGGGGGGGGGGGACGACTGCTTTCCATTCAGAACTTGGGACTCAACTCCCAGGCCACACTGGCCGAGCAACCTCTTTCGTTAATGAGGCGCCAGGAGGAAGCGGGTGACAGGCTGATACACCCTGCGAACCTCCTGCCATCTAGCTCCCAGTTTAAATTTGCCCACAATCCAGCCGCACACATGCCCGCATCCCGACAGTTCCCTTGACTGCTCTGAATGTACTAAAGCCACTCAACAAACGCCTGCACCTCCTCCTATCTCCCATCCTGGCCACAAAGCCTTCTCCAAGAGAGGGCCCCCATGTTGACCCGGGATGCAGAGGACAGGAGCAAGGTAAGCAGCACCGCTCTGCTCCCAAAGTAACGGGTTCAGAAGGACCCAGCGAGCGCACAAGGGCGCCGGGAGCTTTTCTGCGCTCTGCCTCGGTCCCGCGGGGCCACCGGTGGATGGGCTGCACAGAAGGCGGCGCAAGCCAGGTTCGGGGCAGTTACTGACCGCTGCCACCTGGGCAAGTAAGCTCTACCTGGAGGCAGAAGCGGGCCTAAAGTGACTCCCAGGAGGTGTCCACGCTGAAAACAATTTCACGCCGGAACCCGGAGACCTTCGAAAAGCGACACAGAAGAGGAAAAATATCCAAAAGGCAAATAAAATAGTCTTCCCTGAACCACAGGGTAACTTACTACAAGCTCAGAGGCTGCCGGTTAGGTGGAATGAATCAGCCGCGGATGGAGACGAGGCGGTGGGTCTTCTAATTCCAGCAGATACTCCAAGTAATCCAAGGTAGGAGGTCCGGCGCCCCCCCCCCCGGTCCCCGCCGTGGGACCAACACTCTAGCGCCTCCCGCTCCAGTCTCCGTGCCGCGGACCCGGTAGGGAACAGGATCGCGGGCGGGGTCCCCAAAGTGGGCGCGCACCGCGGAACCCCGACCCGACGCGGCTCTCTGTCTTCCTCGCTGCACATCCCCGCCGCGAGCTCGCAATCCGCTCGGGAAAAGCCCCTGTCCTGCACCAGGAAGGCGCCAAGGCAAATCCTCCCTCGACTCGGGGTTTGCGGGCCCGCGGGCCCCGGGCTGTAGGGCGCACACCCGCGGGACAGCGAACGCAAGCGGCGGTGCTCGCGCCTCCACCCCGCGTGCCCGGGCCGCCTCCGCGCTCTGCCCGCGCCAGGGCCATGCCGCCGCTTTATACCCGGCTGGGCGCGGGGCGGGCGCGGGCCCCGCACGGCCTCCTGGGAGCTGTAGTTCTGCCGCCTTCCCAGCCCCGGAGAGCGCTGAAGGAGACGCAACCGCGGGGATTTAGGGACAGCGTCCTCGCTTGCCGCGATGGGATTCCGGTCCCACCATTAACTCTGGTGGGTCTCATGTGACCTTGTGCACCGAGGAAGTCACAACATCCCCTTACCTGCAGCACAGGACGACACACCCAGGTGTTACCATGGATGAGAACTGGCCTGCGGGGTGCGCCCGGATCCTTCATACGGACAGGGCAGGTTAGTATCTGCCTTACCGGGCAGAGGAGGCGAGTGCCGCCCGGCCCACAGCGCCTGGGTCCCAGCAGCTTGGCCTGATCTCAGTGTTGTATATGAACAGCTGTGATCTCCTCTTAGAGAGCAAAGTACACTTGCCTCCAAGACACCATTCCCAAAACATGAGCCCCTCCCATGCTAGAATCCTAGCTCTGCTACTGCCTTTGTTCCACCTTTGGCTTCTGCAGGCACCTTGCCCTGCAGTCCACACCAAAAGCTGCTGAGGGTGGAGCTCGGGAGGGTGTTCTCCCTCCGGCAGCATCTGGTCTAGTGAGAGGAGCAGGTAGCCCTGTGGTACCTTTGGATATGCAGGGGCCTGCCTGGGCCAGGGGCCCTAACCCTTCTTGGAGGAAGGAGAGGGAGACTGGTAGGGGAAGAAAAGAAGAGGAAGAGGAGGAAGAGGAGGAGGAGGAGGAAGAGGAAGAGAAAGGAAGAGGAGGGAGG
>PVKA01010821.1:0-63044 GCA_004027165.1 Ctenomys sociabilis
CACCCGTGATCCCAGCAGCGCCCACACCCGTGATCCCAGCAGCGCTCACACCCGTGATCCCAGCAGCGCTCACACCCGTGATCCCAGCAGCAACACTGTGATAATACAGAATCTCACTCTGTTGAAGGTGAGCTAATATTAGTAAAGAACCCAAATTAACTGCTTTATATGAGAAACATAAATTTTTCTGAAGCCCAGAGCTTATACAGTTTTCTAGCTCTCATGTAAGGAAGTTAAAGAAAAAACACAATGCAAAACTAAGTGTGTACCGGCCAGTATCGGTGGAGAAGTCAAGAGTACAGAACCCAACATGGTCTTCTTTAATGACACAAAAACTCTTGTGCTAACCCACTCCTTTGGCTGTGCTAATACCCTGAAGATGTGCAGCAGTCCACAGAGTGCTCAAGAGTGACAGCTGGCCCTGGCCATGCTCCCCGAGTGAGCATTGTCCTCCTACTTCCCAGTGTGTCCCCTCTTATGCTTCTTGTTTACCCTTTGGGTTTCCCACACAAGAATGAGATGTGCGAGCTTGGGTGTCCAGTTTATTTCACTTCAGTTATGGTTCTGAGCGGTATTCACATCCCTACAGCTGTGCCTAGCTGTGTCTTGTCTGCCTTTGCAGCTCGTACCTCCCCTCAGACTGCACCTGAACATGTCCTTCCCTCCTAATCCCCTCTTCTTATCATTGGTTTGATACAATCACTATTCACTACATTTCTAAGTCAGTAATACATCAGCTTGATTGAACAGCGAACTGCTAGGCATCTGGGAAAGTCCAGATCCGAGTGTGTCTGCTGACTCGCACACAGCAGCCAGCACAGAGGGGAAGACCCAGGCTGGTGGCCAATAGCACCAGCCATTAGGCTCACAGCGTGGATGGAATGAGAAAGGAGAAGAAGGAAATCTGCCAGGTTTTTAAGAATTAACTTGTTGGTCCAGTTTGTCCTTTGGATCACAACCAGCTTCTCTCTAATTTGCTTATGTTTCCAATGCTGTTGGCAAGGGCAGCTGCCCAGGGAGCTTCCAGGCCTTTGACCTTGGCCTGGGGCTGTGTCCGTGACCTCTTGTGCTCGGATGATTCCATCTGCTGAGGCCAAGCAGCACTGGCTCCTCCTGTTCTCAGAACACGGATGGCCCTGTGGGTTCTTTGGGCTTTGATCTGTGACTACCTAATAAATCCCAGGCACAATTATGCAAGTATTTACTGTGGAGTCTGCTCCTCGGCTGACTAACACAATCAGCATGTGCTCATGGTTTTAAGGAAACTTCTAGACATGTTGATGTTTCCTTATGATCTTGCAAATCTTCTTGTTCTTCCCCTGGCCTTGTTCTGTGAGCCAGTCAGAAGTACTCTGTCACCTGTCTTCAGCACAGGCCAGAGGAAGGAGGCAGACAGTATTTTCTGATGTTCTAACTTTTTGCAGTCATAACTGTAAGAGAACATTTATAGGAAACATAAAAGGTCAAAGAACAGTCAATAATAATTTGACCTGGGGAAGGTTTAAGTTAATCTTTAAAAAATAAATGTGTTGTATGAATAAATTTTGTGGGCTTGAGTGAGCTATATGATTTCTATAAACATCTGAAGGGTTTTGAAAGAGGATGGTTATCTATAATTAGAGTGGTAAATCTTTAAGTAGTAGTTAAATTATGAATAAGACCTTAAAGACTGTGGTGGAAATAAAGACGAGGCAAGGAGTTAAGTTATAAATAGGTAATGATAAGTGTGTCTGTGTGTGTGAGTGTTGCATGTGTCACAGATGCCTATACACATATATACTTATACCTTTTTGTTTGGTTTGGCATGATTTTTAGCATTAACATATTATATATTAAGACAACAGGTTACAACAGAGTAGATTAAGTGTCTTGAAGTCCACAGGAGACTTGAGGAGAATTAGCAAGACATGAATCCTTAATAAGGCAGCTCCCTGAGAAGGTACACATGTCACAGTGCTAATGAACCTAAATGCATTCCATATTACGGCTATCATAGCCAAGAGAAAGTAGAGAGATCTAAGTAAGTATAGCTGGAAACACATGATGGATTTTACAAAGGAAGAAGAATCTGTAAATATCCCTGGCTTTCCCATCCCACCAGGCACAGGAAGGCACTGGGTCCATGGGGTTGACTTTCCCCCAACACTGGTGGTCCCTGGGAAAGGCAGAGATGCTGCACCTTCTTGTGGAGGGAAAAGACCCATCACTCCTGCCCTGGGCCTTGGCTGCCCCATGGAGGCTGTGACTCACGGAACTGTAGAGGTGACACTATGGCAGTTCCAGGCCTAGTCAATGGGAGGATTGGCACTTTCCATCTTGGAACCATTAGGGAAGAAATCTAAGTGCCTTGCTGAGGCTCCCATCCGGTGAGGCCCAGAAAGTGCGGGTGGAGGCTGGATGCATAACCCTCTCAGCTGCTGCTTTGAGGCGGGTGCATGGGGCCATGTGGGACCCTCGACACCCTGTTACACACTGTGGAGACCTCTGTCCACACCTACCTGGATTCCTGGTCAGGAAATTCTAGAACAGAATGAGACCTGTGTGACGTAAAGCCACTCTGGAAATGTGCATTAAGTAGTAATAGATAACTAGAAAAGTATAATTTCGATCACTTTAGGAAGAGATACAGTGTCAATTTTGGGAAGTGACTTTTTACAGATGTTAACCAGCATAGTAATTCGGTTAAGGATACTGTGTCAAACTGTAATTAAGAAATGCCCATCTCCTTAGGCAGAGGCTGTCAGGTACCTGCTATCTCCTAGGCACACAGTACCCTCGTCCTGAAGCCCCTGGAAATACTGAGCTGCAGGTCTTTGCTGCTGTTATTGCACCTGAGGCCAAGACAGCAGCCTCTGCTGGAGCTCTGGAGAACAAACTGCCCTGCCCGGGAGCCACCTTTTAGCAAGGATGCAGTGACTCAGGCACCCAGCAAATACTGAGAACGTCGGTCTAGGCGGCCTGGTCAGAAGCAGTGGCAGTTTATACAAATACGTGTGGGCAGCACCTTCCTCATTTCATTGTACAGTGCTGCTTCTGGACTGCTGGGCTGGGGGACTCTAAGGGGGACGCAGCGCACAAGGGTTCTCTTCCTCCTAGTCCAGCACTGAAATGTGCTAGCTTCTGATGTCCTTGCTTTTCTCAATTATCAAGTTGTTACTGTAGGTAAAATTTTGCTAAATGCCAAATACACAAAAAAGGAAAGTACATGTTTAAGGTGGGCTTGTGCAATGTACATATTGAAATTAGAGTGTCATTAGATGAATAAGGTATGCAGACCCAGTTTGCCAGCCCTTGTCAATGATTTTTATGTAATTTAATTTAAGTGGATGGAAAAATATTACAGAAAGAATAACCAGTCCTTGCTTCTGGTGCTGGAAAAGGGCACAGAGAAGAGAGAAGGCCAATTCGTTTGTGACACAGGAAGGTAATGTCCCGTGACTGGGGGTGCACCTTCCTCACACAGGGTCTTCTGTGCTCTTCCATGTGGGCTGGGGAGGCCCAAGCTGCAGTTCAGATTGCAGCTTGCGGGGCAAGATGCTATTCCTGCTAGCAAGACCGGCATTCACTTGAAACAAACTACTCGTCACAGATCTCTCTCTCTCTCCATGTTCCTTTCCCGGTGAAGACACAACGTGACAAGAAGCAGGTCTCATTATTTGTTATATTTCTGCAACTTGCCCACTGAGGTAACCAGCTCTCATTTGCAAGTGAAAAGAAACCAGACAGAGCAGAGCGGAAGTCTCCAGGAGCACAATTTACAGTGTGTGCACTTGGAAGTATTAAGCTGTTGATTAAGTGATACCATGATTTGTGGAAAGGACACAGAGGCAGTAGTTTTCATGCGAAGCAGGGAAGGGGTTTTTAAAAAGACAAAAAGGCTTTCTTTTTAAATGTTTTTAAAAATCACTTATTTATTTATTTATTGGCACAGGGTCTCGCTGCACAGCTCGTGTTCGGTGGTTGTTGGATACAGGACATGTGGTACTGGGGATCGAACTTGGGTCCTTGCGCTCTCCAGGCAAGTCCTTAGACCACTGAGCTACCTCCCAGCCCCAAAAGGACTTTCTTTACAGGAGTCACGTGAGGTAGGTCACACCCTTGTTTTGACATCATGTTTGGTAAGCACCACTATGTGCTGGGCCCTGTTCTTGCTGGGAGTTAAATGGTGATGAGGGCCAGGAAGGCCCCCTGCCCACACAGCAGGAAGGCGCAGAGCTGGATCTGGCTGGGATTCTAGGGGCTGGGCCTCCACAGTAAATGACAATCACGTGAAGAAAGAGCAGGGATCAGAGCCCCCCCCTCTGCCACCAAGCCCCTGCGCTCCCACTGAGGTAACAGCATGAACAGATGCTATGTTTGCTTGTACCTAAAGCCGATGATGCAGCAGTGCGGGGCTCACACAGGAAGTGAAGCACTGCATTTGGCAGGCTAGAAAATTCTGGCTCCGGGTGGCACCATGCAGCAGGGCCTCCGGACAGCCAGCCAGGTGCCCTCTGTCTTCCAGGAATCATAGGAGTCCCTCGTGGAAGCAAATCTAGGTAGATAGCACCTTCTTCCTTTTAATGAACTGTGGATGTTGTATTCAGTTTGTGTTCTGTGTTGTCCCAGTGGGTGAACATCTTTCTCTTTCTCGGGCTCTTTATTTGTCTTTTGTGACAGTAGCTGAGTCTCCATGTGCCAAACACCTCCATGTGCAAAGCACCATGTGTTCCCGTTTCACCTCTCAGCAGCCCTCTGATGGAGGTGCTCTCCTGTGTTTCCCCAGGGATGGCAGAGCCCGTACCGCCCTCATTTGCTACGCAAGATGCTGACGCACACTGGCCCACCTCTCTGTCTGCTCTGCACCCTGCAAGATACACTGCCAGGGTGGCTTGGGGCAGGAGGACAGTGGCAGGATGGTGTCAGGCTGGGCAGGGGGAGTCAAGAGAAAGGCAGGCTTAGGTGCCTCTTCACGTTTGGTGGCCAGCAGGCATGTCCTCCCCTCCATCTCCCCAGTGCTCCTTACAAACTTGCTATAAGGGAGAAGCGCTAGACTTCTCCATGGAACATTTCACTATGTGTTATGGCTTAAAACTAATGCGTGCTCGGGAGACCCATACATGTGGACGGTCCCCGGGTCGTGGGGGGTTCTGTGCTTGCTGACAGATCCATCCTGTGGTGGGTGCAGTAGCAAAAAGTGCTGTGAGGAGCCAGGCCTGGTGGGAGGCGGTCACTGGGGTGACCCAAGGGTACGCTCTAGTCCCCGTTCCTTCTCTTGCTCTCTGCTTCCTGGTGGCTTGGAGAGGGCAGCCAGCAGTGCTGTGTCTGCCTTGGAGCCCACTGGCTATGGCCTGGCAGCCCTGAAATCTGGATAAGCCTCTCCTTCATGAAACTGGGGTTCTGGGGACTTTCTAGCAGAGGGAAGGTGATTAATACATTATGGGGTACCTACACTTCATCCTAGATGGTTTTTCTGGCGAATGGAGGACTAGGGCCTGAAGTTCTTGTTGCTGTCCCAAGGCCCTGTAGGACAGGCTCTCCTCTTGAAAGCCCTCCTGACCACTGGCCCTTCCTTGTGCCCCCTGGAGGCCCCACCGGTACTCTTCCAGGCATGCTCTTTGGAGCTGATGGACAGCCCTCACTACGAGCGAGATGGGCAGGTACACAGAGCTCAGTTCCACGCTGGCCTTCTGAGCGAGGACCTTCCTGTCAGCACGATCCGGTGCTTCGCTGGCACAATTAGGCCTGAGAAACACTGTTGGGATCTTTCACATCTCTCACTGGGGTCTCACCTGCCTGTGGCCGGAGTGCACCAGAATTGTCTGAGATACTGGAGAAGTAAAATGCAAACCTTTAGACTGCAAAAACGTGTGCTATGTTGTGAACTCTAATGATAGCACCTAGAAGTCTTTTTAAAAGTTCTCTGTAAAATTCTAATATTCACCTCTCTCTCAATCCTTGACAAAATGGGAAAGCCCCATTTTGAAATCATTATCTAATACTGTGTTGTGTTTCTCAGAGACTATTTCAAATAAAAATGCTGTGTTATCAGCTCCCATTTCATTCTGAACACTTGGCATTTAAAGTGTCATACAGATGCAGTGGTAAAGGTATTTAAGAACATTCTAAAATTTATTTGGGAAAATATGGTGCACAGTTTCTTTTGTGTAGCCTTTTGACTGTTATCTTGACCCATACTGTTATCTTGACATGTAACAGTCAGTGCAAATTCTGATGTTCAAGTTCAGTATGCTGAACTTTTTGAGCTATCCCATGCCACGCAGGCACACATATGGAAAAGCAGCAGTTTAATTCTTTCCATTTCCATGAAATCACAAAATCCGAAGTCTTTGTCATCACCACAGGAGAGTGAGAAACGTACAGAGGAGTGAAATGTACTCTTCTTCATTAGCTTCTGTCACAATTTGCATCTAGGTGTCCCCAGAGCCCCATGCAATTGTGGGAAAGACTTCCAGAGTGTCTGATTGGCTCATAGCCCCATGCCGGGATTGTGGTGATTGCTATGCCACCCTGGGTCACCTGTGTACAGTATAAGGAGGGAAAGAGGCCTGCTCTCCCCTCTTTTCCTCTTTATGCTTGTGCTGTCTTCTGCTGTCTCGAACTGGTGCCCTGTGCCATGTGCTACCCTGCATTGGAACCCGTCGAGTATGGGTTGAAACCTCCACAGCCTGTGAGTTAAATAAACCTTTCCTTTTTATTACTGGCCATTGACCATTTTGTCTCAGCAGAGAGAGAAAAGTAAGCAAGGCAGTCAGGGTAATTCCGTTGTTTTCTGTGGAGTGCAGGAGCAGAGGCCTGCCTTCGCTGGGCTGGGACAGTGCTCCTGGCTGTGGCTGACAGCATTACCAGGGGCTGCTTTTGTTTCTAATTCAGGACTCAGCAGTATTCACCTGTCACTTGCACCCAGGGAGATACAAGCTCATTAGGTCTGGGCTGTGAGTATAATAAAAAAGGCATTTGCGTTAGTATCTGAAGTGTTTTTATTAATATTTCAAGCTTGAACTGTGTACTATGGGTAGAGGATGCACTATTCCTACAGGAGCTGAAGCAATTCTGTTGCGGATGGTTACTGAAATAGGAGACGCTGTTCTATGAGCAAGCTCACTCTCCCGCTCAGTGTTGTGAATGTGTGTTGGGAGCACAACACCGAGTTTTGCAGGTCAGCTGTGTAACTGTGGCACCTTGACGCAGGACTGGGAGCAGACGCTGACCTCAGGCCTCCATTCTGATGTCCTTGCTGGCCTTCATTCCTGCCTGCTTCATGAGGGTCTAGGCTCTGATTTCAGGTAAAATTGAGGACTCCACGAGGCAGGAAGAGGCAGCAGGAGGTGAGGGCTCCCTTGTGGTTCCCTGAAAGGTGAGTGTCTGGGAGTCTCCTCACAGGCTGGGCAGAGCGTGTTGTGGGTGGCTGTGGCAGCAAGGTGCAGTGGCACTCGGGGTTCACGCTTGGTATTCTGGGTGTGAACAATGTCTGTACTTCAGGGCCCTGGCTCTTGTACCCTGTCACCTGCTTCTCAACAGAATGTGAGCAGAAGTGGGAGGAGCTTTAGGAACTTGAGCTTTTTGGAAGCAGACTTCACCTCTACTTACTTTTCCCTGCTGCTCCCCTAGAGGAAGCACAAGTAGAAGTCCCCAGGGCCCTAAGGGCACACAATGAGGGAAGCTGTCTGGTGGCTGGGAGCACCTATCCTAGCCTTTCTTATTTTTGATTGAGAAATAAACTACTGTGTATTTTTATTGTGCAAAATAACTAATTTGCAACTGGAAATAAATGACAAAAGAAACCAGAAAAACCTGCTAAATTCATGGAAACTAAACAATACCCTACTCAGCAATCAATGGGTCACAGAAGAAATTAAACAAGAAATTCAACAATATCTACAATTCAAAGAAAATTGAAGCACAACTTACCGGAATTTATGGGATGCAATGAAAGCAGTTCTGAGAGGGAAAATCATAGCTATGAACTCACACATTGGGAAAACAGAATGGGAACAAATTAGCACCCTACTGTTGCACTTCAGACAACTAGAAAAAGAAGAGCAAATGAAACCCAGAGCCCAAAGACAGGAAGAGATCATAAAGATTAGAGCAGAAATTAATTCAATTGAGATGAAGAAAACAGTTGAAAGAATCCACAAATCAAAAAGTTGGTTCTTTGAAAAACTAAATAAAGTTGATAAGCCTCTAGCCAACCTCTTCAAAAAGAGGCAAGAGAAGATTCAAGTACATGCAATAAGGAATGAAAAGGGTGAAATCACCACAGACCCAGCAGAAATTCAGAAGATTACCTATAGTTACTTTGAGAATCTTTACACTCACAGAATAGAAGACACAGAAGAAATGGACAAATTACTCAAAAGGTACAAATTACCAAAACTGAATCAAGAAGATTAACAACTCTCAATAAGCCAATAACAGCCAATGAAGTACGAAACGTAATAAAAAGCCTACCAACAAAGAAAAGTCCAGGTCCTGATGGATTCACAGCTGAATTCTACAAGAAATTTATAGAAGATATAATCTCCACATTCCACAAACTCTTCAATGAAATTGAAAAGGAAGCAGTCCTCCCAAACTCATTTCTGGAGACAAGTATTATACTGATACCAAAACCAGGGAAAGACACAATCAAAAAGGAGAACTACAGGCCAATCTCCCTCATGAACATAGATGCAAAAATACTCAATGAAATCCTGGCAAATAGAATACAGCTAATCATCAAGAAGATCATACACCATGACCAGGTAGGATTCATCCCAGGAATGCAAGGATGGTTCAATATTCGAAAATCTATAAACGTAATGCACTATATTAATAGGCTGAAATCTAAAAACCACATGATCATCTCGCAGAAAAAGCCTTTGACAAAGTGCAACATTCATTCATGTTCAAGGTCCTACAGAAAATTGGAATAGATGGACTCTATCTTAACTTGATAAAAACATCTATGACAACCCAAAAGCTAATATAATTCTAAAGGGGAAAAACTGAAATATTTTCCTCTTAAATCAGGTAGAAGACAAGGATGTCTTCTATCACCCCTCCTACTCAATATAGTCTTGGAATCATTGGCAACAGCCATTAGAAAAGAGGGAGAAATAAAGGGAATAAGAACAGGTAAAGAAGAAGTTAAATTATCACTATTTGCAGATGACATGATACTTTACTTGAAAGACCGAAAAAATTCCACCAAGAAACTGCTAGAACTGATATGGAAATGCAGTAGCATAGCAGGATACAAAATCAGCACTCAAATGTCAATAGCATTCCTCTACACAGATAACAAGCACACTGAAAGGGAAACAATAGAAACCATACCTTTTACAATAGCACCGTGGAAAATGAAATACCTTGGGATTCACTTAACCAAGGAAGTCGAAGATCTTTTCACGGAAAATTACAACACCCTAAGAAAAGAGATTATAGAGGATTTCAGAAAATGTAAAGATATTCCATGCTCCTGGATAGGAAGAACCAACATCGTGAAGATGGCCATACTCCCAAAATTGCTGTACAGATTTAATGCAATCCCTATCAAACTGCCACCAATATACCTCCCAGACATAGAGAAATCATTTCTAAAATTTATTTGGAACTACAAACGACCTAGAATAGCAAAGGCAATCTTTGCCAATAAAGACAAGGCAGGAGGCATCACAATTCCTGACTTGAAATTATACTACAAAGCCACTGTGATAAAATCAACATGGTATTGGCAACAAAATAGACCTGAGGATCAATGGAATAGATTAGAAGGGGCAGAAGCACCTATGAACACACTCAGCCATCTGATCTTTGACAAAGGGCCCAATCATACTTACTGGAAGAAAGATAGCCTCTTTAACAAATGTTGCTAGAAAAGTTGGCTTTCCACATGCTGCAAACTAAAACTTGACCCAGGTCTATCACCATGAACTAAGTTAAGTCAAAATGGATTAAAGATCTAAACCTTAAAAGAGAAACACTCAGTCTCCTAGAAGACAAAGTAGGAGGAACTCTTCAAGACATAGGGGTAGGTAAAGAGTTCATGAACAAACATATATTTGCACAAAAAGCACTTGAAAGAATCAATAACTGGAATCTTCTTGAGGAGTTTCTGCACATCAAAAGAAATTGTCAACAGAGTGAAAAGACAACCTGCAAATTTTGAAAAAATCTTAACTAATAAGAAATCAGACAAAGGTCTGCTGTCTAGAATATATAAAGAACTAAGATATAACAGGGTCCTCAAATTTAAAGACCCAATTCAGAAATGGGCATCTGAGATGAATACATACTTCTCAGAGGACAAAATTAAAGAAGTGAATAAATATATTAAAAAAGGCTCCACATCAATAGTCATCCATGAAATGCAAACAAAAACAACCCTGAGATACCATCTCACTCCAGAAAGAATGGCTATCATAAGGAAATCAACCAACAACAAATGTTGGAGAGGTTGTGGAGAAAAGGGAACACTTCTCCACTGGAGGTGGGAATGTAGACTGGTGCAACCATTGTGGAAGTCAGTGTGAAGACTCCTCAAAAGAGTAGGACTAGAAATCCCATTCAAGCTGGCTATCCCCCTACTGGGAATTTTCCCAGAGGAACTGTAAACATTGTATCATATTTATGTATGTGTACCTACGTTTATAGCAGCACAATTTGTGATAGCAAAATCTTGGAAACAACCAAGATGTCCATCACATGAGGAATGGTTGAAAAAGATGTGATATTTCTATATAATGGAGTATCACTCAGCTATTAAGAATGATAAGTTTGAAGCATTTATATTGAAGTGGATGCCACTTGAACATACACTCATAAGTGAAATAAACCAGACACACATGTCTAAATATCACATAGTCTCCCTAGTATAAGAAGTGAAAAGAAGAAATACAAATGGAAATGTACAACAACTAAAAACATTTGAGTCAGATAAGGCAAAGTGAATGGCATATACTGCAGGATACTAATCTGCTTTTCTTCTGGATGGTTAACAACCTAAGCTCACAGATCAAAATTGGAGAAATAGAAGAGCCACAAGGCCAGCCAACATTTTGGCCCTAGCCTTTTAAGGTCTGCGAAGACGCAGGACATAGGAGAACCTGTACTGCAACATCATGAAACTCAGTTGAGCTCCAAATTTTCTGAACAAGGGGATTATGGAGCCACAGAGGAAAGAGATCAAAGTTCTATAGTGTGCCTGGGGAGTCACATGGAGAAGAAACTTTCTCTCAGGCTCTCACAGAGAGCAAACTGGTCAAGCAATGGTCGTGACTCATCCACATGGATGACACAGACAAAGGATCTACAGAATAAGATACAGGACTACAAGATAAACCCTGAGGGGACTTCACTGACCTCATAAGAAATAACAAGTACATGTGTTGTTATATAGTTCTCGCTCTATCTAGGTCTTAACTATCCATCAGAAATGTATAAAAATGAGGTATACCCCACGGGGCCATAATAATAAGTTGAGCTGTAAATGGTTATGGTCGACAACTTCTTCAGATAACTCGCTATTGTTGTGGAATCCTGGACTGTGTTGGATTGTGTTGTCGAGTTCAGGCACCTAAATTAGTTGAATGACAATGGAATGCCCACCTTTGACAGGTGTAGACATAGGAAGGGGTACAGAAAGGAAGAATCATGATGTGTGTGTATGGATAGTACAGTTGAGATAGATAATGCCATGCTTGTACAGAATTCTATGAGAGGCAAGATTTGCACTAATGGTGGTTGGACAGGATATTATGTCAGCTTCTAGTACTATGGACAACCACTAGCAAATAACAAGGTAGAAAGTGTTAATTACTGAATCTTTGATGTAGTTCAGGTATAAAAACTAAGATATATAAACAGCAACACTCTCTTAATTTACTGATAAGAGACATCTGGTATAATAATGTCTGTAAGTATAATATCATGTATGCACCTTCTGTGATACCAAGACATTATGAAAACAGTTTGCAATGTATTAATTTATCAAATCCATCTTTTCAAGGTAATTTAAAACTGTCTCATTGATATTTGTACTTCAATAAAATAATATTAAAAAAAATAAATAAATAACTAATTTGCTTATCCATTTATTCGGAAGAAAATGCTTACTTAGTCCTGACTATGCACAGCAAGAATAGGCCAGCAGCTCCTCCATGGTCTGTGGCTGCAGTTTGGCCCCACAGAGCTGAAGAAGAAGCATCTGGAGAAAGCACCTCATGACAGTGCTACACGAGAGGAACTGTGATGGACCTGAAAGCCATGGAGGCCTGAGGGATAGCGACACTCTCTTGGTCACAGGGGTGGCATCCCACTGCTGGTGGTCAGGCGGCTGCAAGGAACAGAGGAAATGATCTTATAGTGTAGGTCGTTTACACTGAGGAATGAAAAGCAATTTCCAAAAGCAGATAAAATTAAGATTCTTGGTTTACATACTTGAAATTATTTTATAAATTAGAAATTAGAGAGTAGATATCACAGAATAAAGTGACAGGTGGTGGGGTGTAGATTAATGATTAGACTTGAAATCAGGCATTGCAAAGAGTGGCTTGCCATGTGGACAAGAAGAGCAAGGCAAATACACCACAGGAATGCGGTTGACGGAAGTCGTGCGTCTTGTGTGTGGCACACATCATTGGCATGGCTGCTCCCTCATCTTTGTGACTCTCTGGCCTTGCATCTCTTCATCCTGTACCATGGTGGATGTCTAGGGCCCAGCAAGCTGTCATTGCATGGGGTAGAACTGAGCTGCCCTGCTTGCATAGTCACCAGAAGTCTGCTCATGTCCCTATAATGAGCAGGAGAATAGTTACCCGACGGAAAGTCTCACAGGGTAGTCAGTGGAAGACACAGTGATCAATTCTGTGTGGGTCCTGAGGTGGTGCTGTCCAACTTCTAGCTCTTCCCACTTATTCTGAATTTTCTGGCTGTCTACTTCCTTGTCTTTCCTCCCTACCAGGGATTAGGCCCAGTGCCTTCACATTGAGCTCTACCCCACGCCTTTCCATTACAATGTTTTGGGCAGGATCTTGCTAAGCTACTCCACTGTACAGGCTGTACTCTGATTCTCGAGACTACTGCCCAATTCTTCTGCAGTGCTGGGGACAGAGGTCCATGCTCCCTGCCGACCTGTCCTGCCTTGGGTCTTATCTGGGAATGAATGTCTCAGGAGTCAGGAAGCCTAGACTGCCAGTCGTCTCCGTGTTGTGGCTCTGTCTAGTGTCCTCCCAAAGCCTCATGCAGTCATGGGGGATGGAAGGTAGAGGCAGCTGAATCTGGAGTTCATCACTGAGTCCTGGTTCAATGCTGGGGTTATGGACACCCTTGATCTTTTAGGACACTTATGATGTCAGGTGTGTCTGGCATTCTTGTCCCACTAGAGGATGTTAAGGAGCTGCAGCCACCCATCAGTGTCCCATTTTCTGGGAATTTGTATTTATTAATCTCTGGCTTTAGATGCAGTGACAGGGGAGGGCAGTCTGTCTGACCCCCTTGCTTCCATTTCTTTTGCATCACACCCACTATCCTGCCCCAGTGCAGGCTCTTAGAAGTTCACCCTTATGCCACTTCCCTGCTTGACTCCAACATACCCTCCTAGCCCTTAGGAAAATAATTTGGAACGTTTTTTTTCCTGGAATTTTAGGCCTTGATAAATAATGACAGTGCTGGGATCCTTGAGTGGATTAAACTTCCATTTGTATTCCAAAACAGATGCAGAGTCATGAATGCAAATCTGACAGTAATTTAAAAAGCGAGTGCTAGTACTCTGCCATGGCTTTATAACACCTATAAAACACAAATGAGTTCCCTTGTTAGGTGCCAGGGCACTGCTGGCAGGCGAGGCCTGGGTGGGGACCTCCTGCGCTGTGAGTCAGAAGTCAGAAACTGCTCTGAGGCTTTTATTCTCCATCCACATGCAGAGCAGCTTCCGCTCCTGTTCAGAGTCCAAGTTCATGGTGCATCACCAGCCCGGGGCTCCTCCTCCAGATGTCTCTGAAATCATGCACAACTGACTCTTAGATTTCTTCATGAATGTTTTTAAACCCTGAAACTACACATGACTATGGATTTTAGTATTGGAAGTTCCTTAGATAGGAAATAATATGGATTATTTACCCCGGAAGCTCAAGGAGGAGACTTTGAGAACCTGAGTGGTGGGGATCTTTGCAGGGGTTGAAGTGTGTTAAGAGACTATAGGTTTTCTTAGTTCTTAGTTTGATCCTGGACCAAAGCATAGGCTACCACACGATTCCTAAGATATACAAAGATGGTGTACACAGGGGAGGACTGGGAGCTAGGGAGGGAAAAGGCCTTCTTCTTGTGTGGTGTCTAGGTCTTTGCCTGGTCTTCGGAGAGAGCACAGTGCAGGCTGGTGCAGGGGCTGTGAGGGACACCTGTCAGAGTTAGAGAACCTTCCTCCACCTGGGAATCTGTCCACTTCGGATGGAAGCTTTTGGTCTTTGGGTCCCTTCTCATTGGAGATCCCACATGCTCTGAGGATCTGTCTGGGGAGAAGTCCTAAATCACAAGGAGTTGTGTTTTCTGAGTTTTATCTATGAAACTCTGCTCTATCATTTTCTGGGAATTTGTATTTATTAATCTCTGGCTTTAGATCCAAACTTAACAATGGTATCTGAGTATGCACCAGTTCTGTACAGTGCAGGCAGCGATTATGCACTGCAAATACGTGATAAAAATATGAATTCTATTTCAGAAATCCAACACTCTGAAACACAATAATCTAACTGGTGGAGGTGCTAATAAGAGGATGTAAATATTTTTCTTATAATATTCTTTTTTTTTGGTACTGGGAATTGAACTCTCTTGCTAGGCAGGCACTGTGCCACTGAGCTGTATCCTTTGTCCTTCCGAATTCTAATGGGAGAATGTTTGACTGTCTAAAATCTTTAGTATCACCTTCTGTTAATTAGTTACAGTTTCCATACTAAATGGGAAGACAAGCTGCTCAGTGGTGCTGATCACTTAAATTCTTGTTGACTTCAAAGAGAATCAATGTGTTTAACACCACACATGTGTCACCTTCCTCATTCCATCCCAGATCGTCCTGAAAGCACGAGTTACAGCCACAGCGGTCCTTGCTCTGTGGCGGGAGGCTGCAGATGTAGCAAATCCCTATCATATGTTCTTGTATGCATCCATATCTCTTCAGAAAGTCAACTTATATATTAAAGTTCTAACTTTAACAAAAATAGTATCCTAAAATAGAACCACTGGCAAAAGATGCAGTAGCAAATTGCAAGCCAGCCCCGCTGCTCTCACTACTCTTGTGTGGTGGGGCCATTGTGGGGTACAAGGGTGGCTTGGATGGCAGCCTCGTGACATGGCCACTGTCTGTCTGACGACTGGCACAGCTGCCACGGGGCTGCCAGGCAGGCTGGGAGTGCCGTGTGGACATACTGGACAGGCACGAACACCTCTGTCTCCCAGTGGCATGGGTCAGGTTGGTACAAGATCCCAGAATGCATCGAGAATGACCTTTGATTTCAAAAGCACCAGTTGCCTGTTTCTGCGCCTTTCCTTGGAGTCTTCTCAGATGCTGGGTTAGGATAGCCCAGATGGAGGGGCCTGCTGCAGGGTGGCCTCCGCAGCCACAGCCATAGAGAGCCGGAAGCTCGTGCTGCACATGCCAGCCAGTGTCTTGCAGCTGACCACACAGCAGACTAATGGAGTAGCAGATTTAGTTATTCCGTGTAAGTGTAAATGATGTCCAACAACAGGGCTGTGTTGTCTCTGGGGCCAGGAGCAATACCTGGTCACTCCAGCAGGTGGCATTGTGCAACACCAGAAAAGCATAGAGCTGCCTCGGGATGTGCTCCAACGTGTGGCCTTGTCTTCCTGTGACTGAATTTTTGCTCTTTTTAATACATGACTATACGTGTGGTGCATATGACATGACCTTGTAGTATGTCAATGCCATGTAGTTCTGAGGTTACTAACAACAGAGCTAAGCTGACGTGTGCTGAGGCCACATTCCGTGCCTTCCACCAATGCTTACTGCAGGATGTGCTGCTTGTGATTTAATGTTCCCAATTTTTGTTGTTGATGATGTCAGTGCATGTTTTACAAGGAAATGAGACACTTGAAACTGTCACAGTTACTGAGGACACCAGACTGCAATCCCAGACGTGAGGCTTTTCGTGTCTATGGCGTGTTGCTTAATCATTGGAGATATGCTAACTGATTAAAATGAAAAGTGCTAGTGAAAGCACTTAATTTTTGAGCAAAGGGACACGAACACCGATGGTGATTGCAAAGCTCTGGAGATGCTACAGGTCACTAAAGAGTCACGCCGTAATAGAGAAATGAGTGAGCCAACGGGGTGTCATTCCAGGAAGACCGGGGTACTGAGGAGTCCAGAGCAGCCCTGGAACAGCCTGGGGTGCCGAGGTGAGGACAGCGGAAGGTGAGGGGGCACCAGCAGGAGTGGACCCCACCCCGGGCAGGCTGGGTGGGAGAATCAGGGAGACTGTGGTCACTGTGTCTGGGAGTCACAGCTTGGTCTAATTCCAGAGTGATTTCTGTTTCTCTGCTTGGTCTGTAAGGAAATTGGGTTCCTCAACCCCACAGCTGCTGGCTTCCAGAACCTGTAGGACATTTTATTTATTTTTTTTTTTTTCAGACCTGGGGATTGAACTTGAGCCCTTGCACTTGCTTATTCTACTGAGCCACCTCCTGGCCCTGCTTATAGGACGTTTGCTTCTAGCCTCTTTTCTTTGTGTGAACATCAAGAAGACTAAGGAGCATTATTGATAGTGATTCTGTGAGCAACATCTCCATGTGCAGTGGTGTCCAGGCAGGCAGGGGGCCACATGGTACTGTTGTAGGCAGCTGAGTTAAATAGAAATACAGACAGGGCTAGACCCTCGAAGAGACAGTATGGAGGACAAGAACCACACTGTGGGAAAGACAGACACTGCAGCTGTTGGCCAGATCTCAAGGCACAAGAGCAAACAAACACAACCACACAACCACACACCCCCTAAGGATGGATGTGAGGGACTGATATTCTAAATAAGTATCAATCAACATATATATATATATATATATATATATATATATATATATATATATATCATACACACAAACACATATATCTGTATATACAAAATAGGATAGATATACAGCTACTTTCTTTTAATTCATTGAGAAGAAATATCTGTTCTAGCAGTGTTTGGACAGGATATCATGTCTCCATCTTGTACTAGGAATAACTACTACAAAGACAACAATATGTAATGAATTAATTATTGTAACTGCTCTACTAACTTATTTTGAAGCTGTCTCATTGCTATTTGTTTCTCAATAAAATTAATAAAAAACAGAAAAAGAAAAAATAAATTTTCTTGCATGTGACTATCATCTATCCATCCATCCATCTATTATCTATCTATCTATCTACCTAGTCTATCTATGTATCATCTACCTATTTCTGACTCTTTCTAGAACTTACTTTTTGAATGGGAATCGATTTGTCACCCATGCACAAAGGCCTACAGTCACACACGCTGCCGGTTGTCCCAGCGTCCCACGGGCGCTGCCGTGGCACTGCGCGCGCGGGCTCCGCGAGCCGATCAGCTCGGCTGTTTTTCTCTCCTGAACGTTTAGCTGCGCTTGATGGTGAAGACATCGCGAGCACCATCTTTTGTCTTCTCTGAATTCAAGGAGCTTCGTTGTTATTTATGGTTTCCCTGCCCCGCACGTGTTCGCCAAAACTTCTGCACCCTCCTCTCTGTCATGTGGTTCCATCAGTCACACTTTCCCCATTTCTCCACACTCCCTTCCCTCCCTAGCTGGCAGGAACAACCTTAGCTTTAAATATAATTATTTACTAGCGCGGTCCAATGTCGCCTGTCCTAGGGCCTCTGTTCTCACTGCGCCACTCGCTACTCTCTGGATACGGCGGGCGCTCCTGCCCTTTCATGTGTCTGCCGGTCTTGTTTTCTGAACGCGGACGCAGCCCTTTCAGTAGTGGTTATTATAGCCCTCTGCTCCCCTTTCAATAATGGTTACTGCAACAATGTCAATATTGACCGCAGGAAAGGCAGCCAGGATAGGCAGGAGAATGTCAGTCAGGCAAGAACAAATAGCAACCAGCTTTTAAAACCAATATGAAGCAAAGCTGCTTCCTGTGTCGTTGGCTTGTGGCTGTAGGCTTTCCCTCCCTGCACTGTACATTGCTGAGACAGGCCTGGCCTGTATCCTGCAGCTCTGTATGCTTCCCATCTAACACCTGGCAAAGAACTTTCTCCCAGCTGGAGTTCACCAGCTCCAGTGAGTGGGCTGCCGCATCGCGCAACTGAAGGGGCATATGGCTGACCCCAGCTGAGCCCAGCAGCTCTCACCTTGGCCGTTAGCCATGTGCCCAAAGGGGGCCGTATATGCTGATGTCAAGCAGGGAGCCTTTTGCTCTCATTCAGTAAGGCCAATGGAGATGAAGAATGAGCTCGGGTGTGCTCGTCGGGTGCTCTCAGAAGTATGATGGTGCCTTCTCTCATCTGTAGACTAGGAAATAAACGAATGCATGAGTGATCCATCCACCTGCAGCAGAGCTTCTGTCCAAGACAGGGACAAGAAGTTGAGGCAGGAAGACCAGACCTTTGGAAGAAAGCTGGTGGAAGGGAGTGTAGCTATTTAGGAAGGGGTGGGCATGGTGGGCAGACAGCCAAGGCCCAGGCCTGCCTTCCTGACGATGCTGATGGCTTTCCATCTTGGCAGATCCAATGTCCTCTAGTAAAAATAAAGCCGTCCTCTTTTGGTGTGAGCCCTTTATCACTGGACTTATACTGGAAGAAACAATGCCAAGGAGGCTTCCGTCCTTGGTGGGGTGGGTCCACTGGGTGGCAGCAGGTCAGGAAGAACCCTGTGGCAAAAGTCGTGGAGAAGTGGGGCTGCTACCCTCCTGGCAGAAACTGGAAGAGACAGTCAAGGAAAGAGACTGAGAAGCAGCACCCACACAAGTGTCCTGGGCTCTCTTCCTGTGCCTGGGGCTCCTTGCCCCCTATGGGCACTGATCACTGGGTTAATCCAGATGAAGTCCACATCTCTGAGTCTTCGCCTTCCAGCCCTCACTGCCAAACAGCGCTGTCCTGCAGATCAAGAGCTCAGTGACTGAGCTGTGGCAGAGACTCCACATTGATTCATAGCACCTGCTGTGGTACATGCAGTGAAACTTATAGAGCACCAGCTGTTGCCATATAGACTCCTAAGAAAACTAGTACGAAAATCTTAACTGTATTATTATTGGAATCCAGACCTTGTGCATGCTAGGGAAATGTGTTTTGTGCTATGTCTCTGGTCTCCTAGCTGTATTTTAATGAAGGAAGAGCGGGGGCGAGGCATGTAAGGTAATCCTCCACCAAAGTCATGGGGATCAGCTGTATCTGAGGAGGTCAGAATGGCTGAGATGGGGCCGTATCCAGCTTGTGGGAGCACTCCAAAGGCTCTTGATTCCTGTCCACAAAATGTCAGCAAATGTCCCCTTATTGACACAAATAACCAGCCCTTTTGTGTGATGCCTACTGAGCATGGGCCTGCCCTGTAGAGAGGGCTGCCTGGCGTCTATGCTGCCATGGTTCAGAGGGCCACTTGTCCACGTCTTCACAAAGGGAGGTGCACTCCTGTCTTCCCTTGACAGCAGACCCTGCCTGGCAAGCACTGTTTCTCGAACAGTCTGAACACTATGAAACACACTTTAAACCCTTTAACTTTCTTTGAGTAAAAGCTAATAAATGTTCACTAAGAAGAAAATAGAAATCTTCCATGGTGTCTCTGAAAAAAGTCTACAGCTGTTGTGAGCGAGGTCCAAAATGAGATGCATAGTGCATACCTGGGCAGTCTTTGTTGCACTTAAAACATATTTAGAGCTCCAGATACCTGAGCTTGCAGACAAATGTGAAACGTCTGTAATTGTAGAATTATAATGGAATCAAAACAACCAATGAAATAACAAAATTGAAACACAAAAAGTTCACATGAACAATGAAACAGTTCTTATCTCAAATAAAATAACCTCTCTCTCTCTCTCTCTATTATATGTGACAGATTAACAAAGAAATCAACAAAATGCAATGTTTGGCCCTGATATGAGCTTATGTTAATTAATTAATTAATTAATTAAATTAATTTTTTTGTTTTTGAAGAACCAGGGATTGAATTCAGGTCCTTGTGCTTCCCAGTCCACTGAACTATATAACCACCCCCCTAATATGAGCTTAAATTCAACCAAGTAGACTGTTAAAAGACTTTTAAAATAGATAATCAGAAAGATCTGACATGGATTTGATGTTGAGATATATTTAAAAAATTACCATTATTATTATGTTAGCAGAATTGTGTAAAGAAAACATCTTCTGTAAATCCATGTTGATGTGTTTATAGAAATAGTCATGTGCAAACGGAGATTTGCTTTAAAGTATTCTTGTGGATATTTCTGTTTCTAGATGTAATGGACTCTGGGCATGCAAAATCCTGTCATTCCACACAGGGGACATTTAGGATAACGCTTTCTCTAAGTGACATGTAAAGCAACCTTCCCTGAAAAAACAAAAATGAAGGACAGTAACCCTGTTCAGAGCAAACCCAGCAGACAAAACCTGAAGGTCAGAAATTGCAGAGCGAAAATGGAACCACCGAGTGGAGCCTGACCTTCCAGGTCTTGTTTCCACAGGAGCATTTGATGATTTTTAAATTAATAAGGAAAAGAGGCTGAGGAACCACAGGGGACATCTGACCAGAAGCAAGAAGCCAAGCAGAGTGATGGCTATCTCACAGCCCTGGGGAGGTCAAATTTAAATTCAGGCCATCAAACCAGTTTGGACTTGGGAGGCTGATTCTAAGAGAAGGAAGGGCTAGAAAAGGTGGATTTGGAAATTGCATCACTCTTCCACTTGAGGGATTTGTTCTCCATGAAGAAAGTGAATAAAAGAGCTCAGTGTAGAAGCTGAAAAATGGTCTAGGTTTTAAAAATTTTCATTGGCCTGCAGAAATAAGCTGAGGCTCAGGCCTGCCAGGGGAGTGCACCCCAGCAGACACCCTGACTCTCAGCTGGGTCTCCCAAATCCAAAGGCAATCTCAAGACCAGAATGTACATTCTTTGAGCCACAGGCTGGTGAGGAAACAGCTGGACAGGAGTGGGAGATGTAGACTCACGTTGTAGCACTTGATTCCTGATTGGAATAAAAGGTCTTTTGTATTTTGTTTATTAAAAGCTCAGTTCTCACATCAGGGCTCTGTGATCATTTGTGCTCACTCTTCAATATTTAATTACCAAGTATGACAAAAAATAGAGAAGAAAACAAGTGACAGAAGCAAAATCCCAGGAGATCCAGATTTGGGACCTGTTAGAGACTATCCTTAAAATCACCATGATTTCTAGATTCAGAACAATAAAAAAACTGCATGGAAAATTTCACTGGAGCATTGGGGTGCATTTAAGAGTCAAAGAAAATTTTCATATATATACATATATGTATATATATGTATATATATAAATTATTGAGAAACAAATATCAATAAGATAATTTCAAAGCTGATTAATAAGACAGTTTCAGTAATTAATACGTTGTACATTGTTATCTTCTCAGTGGTTATCCATAATATAAGAAGCAGACAGGATATCCTGTCCAAACACTATTAGTACAAATCTTCTCATTGAGTTAAGTGAAAGTAGCTGTATATCTATCCTAACTCTTCTGTATATACAAATACAAAATGGTCCTTCCTTTGTATCGCCTTTTTGTTTAGTCCTGTCAGAGATGGGTATTCCATTGGCATCTAAATACTATAGGTGCATGAATTCATCAAAACAATCCAACATAGTCCAGTAATCCACATTAAATAAACTTTTCAACTGCAAACCATGGCAACTTGAATTGGCCCGATTATAAATTATGTTCAACACCAAATCCTGGAAATGGCATAGGACTCTTTGCTTGGCAGGATCATCCAATGTTACAACCAGTTTGGAAGGCAATCCAACATCTTCCTAGAACTAAGTGTAGCCTTACGATGGTCCATCAGTTAAACTTTGGCTATTTACCTGGATTGAGAAAGCTATGTTCCCAAGGACACCTCCATGCAAATATTTAAAATAACTTTATTCACAAGCGCCCAAACTGGAAGCAGTGGAGAGGTTTTTAAAAAGGAGAATGAGTAAGCAGGCCAGGCTGCATCCACACAATGAAACGTTATTCAGTCATGTGAGGAAACAAGCTATTAGGCCACAAAGGACATAGAGGAAACTTAAGTACACATTGCTAAACAAAAGAGCCAGTCTTGAGAGGCTGAATGAAGGATGTCATGCTGTTTGGTAGGAATTGTATGGTATTAGGTAAAAGGTGGAAGTACAGAGAAGTAGAAATTTTGCCTCCCCCCACGATTTTAGGGGGAGGCAAAGAGTATGGGATTTTTAGGGTGAGGACACTATGTTACATGTGGATACCAAGTTTGCAGATGTATATACCTCATTACTTTTGTCAAAACCTATGGAACTTTATAGGACAAGGAGTAACTTTAGTTCATGTAAATTGAATGAAGATATTCAGGAAGCAGTAGATCCCTACAAAAGGGTGTGGGCCATAGCAAGAGGATTCTACTGCATAGCAAACACATGAAACAACCCATCAAAGGGACAGTGCTGGGGGAGAGCTATTAATCTGGCCAACTGGGAATGAGTAGGAGCTATGGTACTAAAGGTCAATCAGCTCATACTATAGGTGACAAAAATGTCCCCCATGTAGGTACACGGCTCTGAATCTGCCGTATATATGCACTGCAAATGAGCAATTAAATCAGTGGATGGTGCATGAAGATTGTCTCCCACGATTAGAGTGGCAATTCATAGCTGAACGAGGGAAAAGCCCTGCAGGGATAATGTGCCCACGGGCTAGAGGCAGGATATCAGTGGAAACGAAGGCCTAGCTGGACATGGATGCAGGCACACATGGAGCGAAACATTTGTTGCTAGGTGTGTGTGTGTGTAATTTTTGTCTGCATTCATATATTTCTTCCCTCGTGTCAGGTGAGATGGCTGCAGAGGAGTAACGGCCCAGCTGCAGTGAGCACCATCACTCTCAGATCTAAGTTTTCTAAAAGAACTCCCCAGGCAAGGGGACAGGGCTCCTTGGAGAAATGGCTGATTCTAGGAGACAAACAGAAGGATCCTGGGGTACCTTGGTGTGGGAAGAGAGGCAGTACTTGAAACAAACACTGAAACCACACCGTGGCGTGGAGGTGTCCAAGGCATAGGGGTCTCCCAAAAGGCTCCAGGGGCCTGGGCTTGAACACGTGCAACTGTGGACATATAAAGCAGTACTTTATATGCTGATAGATACATTGGATTGATACAGTAGATAAATAGCTAGGAATCAGGTTGATAGACTGTGATTGATGTAAAGGTTAATGAGTGAGAAGCACTGTTTTTGGTGCTGTAGAGCATCTCATAATTTACAGAGATTCTTTGCCCTCAGCGAGGTGAGCTGGACTCCTCACTCCTGAAATGCTGCCTGTACCTTCCAAAGTCCTTCTGATGCTAGATGATGGAAAGACAGAGGGGACACTGAAGTAGAGAAACCTGGAGAGAGGGCCCCCTGCTGGTGACCAAGGTTGACATCCACGATGAGGAGCTACACCCATAGTTTGGAGCTGTGACTAGAAGTGAGAATGGGAGCTGCCCTTCTGGATGTGCCCCCTGTGGCTGGCCAGTGCAGCATTAAGATGAGAGAACCTGCCCAACCCCAGTCGCAGGTCATCCTTAGAAAGCTCCTGGCCAGGACGTCTCAGTGGCCAGGGTCACTAAAACCCAAGGAAGTCTGAGTAGTCCTAACCAGAGAGGAGCCTGAGGACGCACGGCAGGTGGTAATTGTCTTTCTAATGTTCACACACTATGCATTCTCCTTTACTCTATTAAGCCTCATTTAGCCTTTTATGACTTCTTGGAAATCCATTTTCTGGAAATTCACTTTGAAAAAAAGTTGCATTTCCATCTGTGCCTTTGCGTTTTGCTGCTGGAGTCACCTCTCTCCCTCCGAAGCTGATCCTCTAATGCTTCCTTCAGGGTTGACTTGGGGTGGCATGCTTTCAAAATCCCCAGAGTTATTAATGTACCATCCACAGCCTAAAACAACTCAACCTGAATATGTAAGAGTGGGGTCCAGGCATCAGGGGATTTTTTCTTTTTTAAGTTAACATATGAAATACCTGGAGCAAAGTGAAAGCAATTGATGGTAAGTGTGTTGCTCAGTGATTTAAAAAAAAGACACACACAGATCTGGATATGTTCAAAACCACCTATTTCTTGTTTGTGCCATAGTAGAAAATGCTAATCCCCAGTTTCATCTGACTTTCTCAGCCTGTGTTCAGTACAGCTGTCCAGCCGTACATCCTGGCTTCTCTTGTCAGTTTTCCAGTTATAAGGACGCTCTTTGGTTTCTAGATTTATGAAGCTTGGGAGAGTTTTTGTACACGCTATTGCTTTCTTGCTTTGTTTTCCTGTGCTCCACTGTTTAAATGCATCACAGGTTGTGTATCTATTTTGTTTCTCATTGACACTTGAATGGTTTCCAATTCACTATGAATGTTCTTGTTTACGTCTTGTTCTTTTGATGCATCAATCAACATATCCTGGGTCAGATCTTGGAGGAATTGCTGGCACAGAAAGTGTGTTAGCTTTGTAAGGAAACACTCAAGTTTTCTAAAGAGAGTTGTTGATCTCAGCCTCCCCCAGGACGTCTGGGAAGTGTGGTGGCTCCATATCTCTACTCCCACTGGGTATTTTCAGTCTCTTAGACATAATGAGTTTGTAGTAGCTTCTCCCTGTGATTTTAATTTACACTTTGTAAGTAATGATGTTGAGCACTCTTTCTTATTTATTGACCACTTGAATATCTTCTCTGAGGAAATGTCTGTGTAATTCAAGCAGATGATTGTTTAAACATATAGAAACAGTGTCACGAGGCAGTGAAGGGTGACAGCCCCTCTGGTGGAAGAGTGCTGGGACTTGGAATCACTCATCCATGTCTTACATGTCCTATTTACAGTCCGATATTTCCATGTTTCATCTCATTACCTCACATTATGTTGTGAAAGATTCTCGAGCTCATTTTTTTTTCTCAATTTTTATTCTTTATCAGTTCGTGTTTGTGGTACAGTGCAGTGCATGAGTGTGTGCATATTCCTTGTTGGAAATTGTTCGTGTATGTAACCTATCTTGATTTTTCCCCTCTCCTGTCCTTTTTTTTCCCCTCCCTCCATGTCATGGTTCCCTTCCTTTTTTAAAAAAAATCTATCTTGACAAAGATCTATCTCTATTCCTTACTGCCTGTCTTTTATTTTGCTCTTTATTTACACTTTGAATTTCTTATACAGGAGAAACTATGCAGTGCTTTTAAGCTCACATGCATGATTTATCTCACTTAGCATTACAGTCTCAAAATACACCCATTTTCCTACAAATAATTCAAATTCATTCCTCTTTATGGTAGAGTAGTGTTCCACTGGGTGTAAATGGCACATTTTTCTTTTCCATTCAACTGCCGATGACATATAGGCTGCTCCCAGGATTTACGTATTATAAGCTGTGCTGCTGTCAACATAGGTACGCATGTATCTCTGCAATCTGTCTTTCATTCTTTTAGGAAGATACTTGAAGAATGACCTGGTTCAGTGCAATTTGTATTAGTTGGTTTTGTGAGGAATCACCATACTGATTTATATTGTTTTAACTTGCTAAATTTTCCTTTCTATATGAATGGTTCAGATTACTTATTGAAACATGAATTTTAAAACAGTGGTAGCTAGCTCAGTTCAGAAGTTCAGTTCCTCCCATTATTCTGATCACAAACAGAACTAAGCAAGAACCAGTGAAATTTCCCTGTAAGGTCAAATCAAAACCCCTGGGGGCCAGGGAGATTGTTCAGTAGAATAAACGCTTGTCTGGCAAAAGCAAGATCCTGAGTTCAATCTCCAACACTGCAAAAAACAAAACAAAACAAAACAACAAAACAAAACTAACCCCCGAACTTGATTCAGTTCTCATCCAACTAAGTTTGTGACTAGAATTGTGGAAAGACTCAAGTTTGGGAATCTAGGTACTACTTTCACTTTTTAAACTTTTGGTGGCTTTCATTGTTCATGTTTTACGTCTGCATTGTTGTCATGGTTCCCTGGGGGCTCTTGAATATCCTTCATTAAACTCTCGTGGTTCTAGAAAATTCTTTTGTTTTAAAACATATTATCTTTTCCAAGACGTGTGTTTTTAGTAAGTGCTTTGTACTCTTTGTTTTTAAAAGTCTAATTCACTCAGCCTCTGTAGAAAGCGGACAGGCGATGCATTAGCTCCACGTCTCCCCAGTATTTATTTCCAATGGGGCAAGGATGGGAATCCAGGAAGCAACAGCCACCTCCTTTGCTAGATAAACACCCCTGCTCTTTTCGGGCATTTCTGGCAGTGCAGAGCATGGTCAAGCCTCTCACTTGACTCCTTGTCACCTGGAAGTTCATGCCTCACCACTGGGGACTGACCTGATCTGGGGCCTGTGGCCAAGAGGGGCTGTGTATGTGTGATGGCCTCCTTCCCAGTCCCTTCCCTGGTCACTTCCCCGGCACCACCATGGGCAGTGGGCAGCCTCCTTCTGAACCCAGGGCCTCAGGTAACTTTGCTTTTTCTTGCATTTTTCTTTTGCACACATCATTTTGGTTGATGTTTTACTCTGCAAGATGATCTCATGTACTTTTTATTTTTTTTCAAGAATTGCATAGTTTTTGATCTGTTGTGTTCCATTCATTTTTCTAATGTGGCTGCTACATATTTACAAACCTCTTTTCACCTTCTTAACCCACAATCTTCTGAAGGTTGTCATTTGTCCTTGCTTTTAAATACTGAACTGGAATTATAACTATGGATTTTTAGTGAATGCCTCATGATGGAAATCTTTAAGGAAACTCATCCTCTATTTCTTTTTAATAAGTATTTTTTAAGTGTCTATTTTTCAGCAAAAACCATGCAATCTTCGAGGTAAGTCAAGATGATTAAGATGAGTAGGGCTCCAACTCACTCCTCAGATATTCAAATGTGTAATAAAGCTGTACCTTGGTTCACAAACTGAAGTCATTCCATGATTCCGGGAATATGGATGCGGTCATGTTCAATATCCCAATGTGGAGTTTGCAAATTTTGCTGAATGCTTCTACTCAAGAACCACGCTGTTTGCAAATGGAAGTGCTCACAAACCCCGTCGCTGTGAAGTTACGTCATTACCCAGAGCGATCACATAAGAGCCGGAAATGAGTATCTGGGAAGCCAAGGGGCAGGGCTGCAGAGGCTCTTCAAAAGGAGGTGCCAGCTACTTTGAGTGAGGACAGAGTGATGGGAGGAGTGTGGGATGTGTGCTTGCCTTTTGAGGCATTAGGGCCTGGATGCAGAGGAGCATAGGGCAAGGGGAGGCATGGCCTGAGCACAGGAGGGCTGACAGCTGTGCTTATAGCTTTCCTGTTGCAAGACACAGTGTTCTGGGAGCTCTCAGCCTCTGTGGCACCAGTGACCAATTTCATAAAATGTTTGCCTGGCGGAGGGGTTGCTTTCTAGATGATTCAAAGACATTATATTTTTTAAAATGTACTTTATTCCTATTTTTACTTTGCAATATATAATGAAATCATTATCAGTCTCATTAGAATGTGAATCAGTGGGAACCCTGAGCTTGTCCTCCCACAGCTCCATGGTCCCTTCTGGGGTCACGGGACACACCGATCCCTGAAGTGCATGGCTTGTGGTGAGTTTTATTCTTCACTCTGAAAAAAACTCTGTCTGGAAAAGACAGGATATTGGCAACAGAAGTGGGATTTTAGAGCTTCAGTGGCAATCTCAGGCTATTCAGTTCTGACTGTGACCCAGAATGTGTGCAGGTTTGCAGTTGTTTCACACACATGCTTAAGACCATCTCACTCAAGATTTCAAGCTTTTGATCCTTTGTGGAGAGCTAAGAGTCCATCACACATCAGCTGGAGGAGAGAAGATGGCGGCTCAGTGTCTTCCAACATCTCTACTAAAGTTTGAAACGTTAAAAAGCCCTTGTGTTCACTGATTGTCCCATAACTGCAGTCAGGCTTTGCATGGAGCTACTTCGTGTGGTGACTCCAAGGGGAACAATTCTTCTCCCCTGGCATGACAGGTGGGGATCATCGAGTGTGTTGAATGTGCCCAAAACAAGCAAGGTCTGTAACTCAGTCATGTCATTGATATGTGTTGCTACTGGTGCCTGAGTTTATTTTATTTTTTAATCTTTTACTTACTTAGTACAGGGCCTTGCTGTGCAACTGGAGCTCAGCGTGAGCCTGTTGCCTCAGCTCCCCAGCACTGGGGTACAGCATATGCCACCATGCCCAGCTTCGGGCCAGCATGGCATGCAGCGCTGGGCGCTGGGCCCATCAGGCAGGCACCTGGGCTGCCGCGCTGTCGCCCCAGCCTGGCGACTAATTTTAAAAGGAAATCTCTGGAGCAGCTCTCATAACTCAAAACTTCTGCTCAGCAATCTCCTTTAGAAAGCCATCTCACTTCTGTGAATGTGACACAATATGTATGTTCTGTGTCCATGTCCCATAAGTCACGTGGACATGATGCCACAGCAGATGCTTCACTTAAACTGTTACCACATCATCCTGAAAATGTTGCTCTGTTCGAGAGGCATTTTCGGGTAGCCAGCATTTTTCTAAGGGCGACACAGGTGTGGACTCACACTCAGCAGTGAGTGCTTTGATCTGGGCAGTACACACAGAAAGCTGTCTGTCACTGCAGCTACTCATCTACTTGCTGACACGAGGTTCACTGCAGTTTTCCTGATACGTGATCACACACAGGCTTGAGTAGCTCTGCGGGTGTAGTGTGGTTGCCCTGGGTGGTGCAGCCAACCCTGGTCATGTTTGCGAGCAGAGACTCAGCCTGGACCGTGCACTGGGCTGATGCCTTCCTAAGCGCTGCTCGGTGAGGTCCTCTGCTATTTCACGCACCTGGCTACTTCCAGCTCTGGCTGAAAGAGGAGCACGGTCACCCCTGAGCGACAACCTCTTTTCCAGCTTCATGACACGTGCCTCAGCAGTGCCCAGCATGGCCTCTGCACCTGCAGCCAAGGCCGTGAACTGCAGCAGTGCGCCCAGCCTCTGAGAACGAGGCCTTGGTGCAGAAGCCGTCGTCGTCGTCAAACAGTGCTCTTGTTCTCTCTGCTCACACATTTTTCTTCTGAAAAATTCTACAGTGAAGTGATGTTGGAGATTTTCTGGCTCTGTTGTGTCTTCAGTCACATACATATACATACTGAGCGTGGGGATGGTGGATTGCCTGCTGAGTGAACCTGTAACTTAAGTGGAACTCTTGGTATTTTCCTCTTTTTTCCCTTAATTTTTTTATTTTTCAAAAAGAGTACAAAATATTATTAAAACAGAATTGACAAATGATGCAGAATTTTAGTAAACAAAATAGTATGAATCACACAGCATTTGTTGTATTGCAGTGTTGTCTTTAAGTTAGCTGTTCAGATTACCAGATATGTGCATGCAAAACTGGAGGAGGAAAGAACAATGTTATAAGAAATTAAGAAGAGAAAGAAATGAAAAAAGAAGAGAAAAACAATGAAGCATTAATTGTTCCTTTCCACAGAACAGAAGAAATCCACAGTACAATTACACAAACCATCCTGCTTACACACATAGATGTATCTCCATTTTCTTTCAAAAAAACTGGATCCATGAGCTTTCCAGTTGCTGGGATGAAATACCTGGCACCTGCAATCGAAAGAAGAAGAGCATCATTTGGACTCACAGTTTCAGTGGATTCAGTCCAAGGTTGCCTGATTCCCAACCAAAAGCAGCAGACAGAACAGGATGGCAGAGGAAAGTGGTCCATCATATGGCAGCTACGAGACAGTAAAAGAAGTGGATCCAGGTAAAGGAACACACCCCTCAGGGTCACATTCCTGCTGAGCCACCTCTTCCTACCTGGACCTTTGTCCGAGCACAGGAGATTCTGGGGGCACCTTTGAGGCCTGAGCCACATTAGTAATTCACAATTGCTGTTGCATAAAGTGCAGGCGCAGAGGACAGAAAGCAGACGAAGGCTGAAAGTTGGGCAATACTACTTTGGATACCTCTTGCTAAGGAACTCCCAATTTTCCTGTGGAACTTGTAGGAGGAATTTTACATGGAATAATAGCATAATCAGAATGATGCACTAGATCATCAGGTAGCAACGCTGTAGGTGGTGGAGGGACATGGAGTGGAGCCAACGAGACCTTTGAAATATACACGAAGAGCACCTGGACCAGGGCTACGGCACATAGGAAAGAGTGCCGTTGTGAGACTTAACAAAGAAAGCCAGCAATACTTGGAGAAACTAGATACAAAGGAATGTAGGCTGAACAGTGACTCCGGTCTTGGAACTCTGCTCAGTGACGGTGCTGCAAAGCTACCTTGCAGGAGAAGTGACAGTCGTGGGGGACCGTTCAGCCCTAAGAACGGGGGCTATTCATTGGCATTCATCAGCTAGCATTATTTGGCCTTGAAAGCAGCTGGTTTAAGGAGAAGATTATAGCATAATGTCCTAGAGAAAATTCAAGTAATATTTAGGGACAAACATCAATGATTCATTTTTTGCACCAGACACATAATACTATAAATTGTGATACTCATGTTTCTCAGAACTTTTATATTATTTAAAAAACATGT
The DNA here is from genome assembly GCA_004027165.1 of Ctenomys sociabilis. Lineage (NCBI taxonomy): Eukaryota > Metazoa > Chordata > Mammalia > Rodentia > Ctenomyidae > Ctenomys > Ctenomys sociabilis. The sequence continues at coordinate 30,721 of PVKA01010821.1, forward strand.
CCAACACACAGTCACAGAAGATGTTCCATATATTTGTAAGAAGTGGGTAATTTGGGGAACAACTCACTGAAAAGTAATCTGACTTCTTTCAAAGCAGAAAAAGTAATTACTCAGGCATGAGTTGAAAATGTAGGATAGCTATGCCATCTTACCACAGCAGTCATACCTGAAGCCAAAACCTTCAAGTCTTGGACATAGTTCGGTCTATCTTCGCTGCTATTATTTCTGGGTTGTAGTGTCTTAGTTCCTCTCATTCCTTAGTGTATATAACCAGCATGCCTTGTGAAGGTTGTGATTAATATCAACAAACTCAAATTGGATAAAATTAATTTATTTCTCATCTAAGCTTTCTCCTGTCTACGTTTGCTATATGTATTTAATTTACCTATCTTTCTGCTAAGCTTTTCTGAATTGTCTTATGTAAATTTCAAATGAATCATCTTTTATTCTTCTCTGAAAACACTTTCAGTTGCTGACTCCTTTGCCACCTTAATATCTGCTGACCAGGAGTGACCAGTGGGCCTGCTCGGGAATTTAGCATGAAGAGATCGAGGTACTGAGAACCCTGCACAGGGCAGTTATTTCCTCTGAGGACTTCATAATTCTCCCGGCTCACAGCAGGATTATCCACAAAGTAGAACCACTGAGCTCTCTCTGCCCCCTTCTTTTTACCTGCTCTGATATCCACTGCTCTACTCTGTGTCTGAGATTCCACACTTTGACCTGTATATACGAATGAGCTCATGCCACGTTTGCTTGGACCTGGTTCATTTTATTTGACAAAGTGTCTTGTCTTCTAAATTCATCCATGATGTCCTTAATGATAGCTTTATAATCCTTTTCATGGCTGACTACTATTCTGTTCTGTATGCACTCTGAATTTTCTTTATCCATCCATTCCTTGGTGGGTCGGTCTCTTATCTAAGCTGCTGTAAACGTGGGAGGGTGCAAGTGTCTCTTTGAATGCTCATTTCATTTCCTTTGGCATTTACTCGATAGAGGGATTGCTGCTGAGATGGTAGCTCTGGTTTTCATTTGTCGAGGAGCCTTTTCACTGTTTCCCATCGTGACTGTGCTGCTTTACACCGCCATTGTGTTTCCTTTTCCTCCACATTCTCAACAGCACTTGGGTTCTTTTGTTTTCTTTTCACTCCTTGTTTTACAATTGTCATCCTTACTCAGGTGAGGGGATTTCTCAGTGCACTTTTGCTAGACATTTTCTTGATGATTAGTGATAATGAGTGTTTTTTTCTTTTTTGCACACCTGGTGCTCATCTATGTTTCCTGTTTTGACAAATATCCTAAAAATAACTATGTCTTTAGCCAAATTTTAACCAGTTCATTTGTTTTGTTGTCATGGAGTTGGGTACCTTAAGTATTTTATGTAATAGTGTCTTACTAGACATGTGGTTTGTAAATATTTTATCTCTTTAAATAGATTTTGTTTTCACATTGTTTATTGTCTTATTTGCTATACAGAAACGTTTTTAGTTTGACACAATATCATTTGTCTACTTTTACTTTTGTTGCCTGTGCTTTTGGGTCTTACCCAGAGATCCTTGCCTAATCTCATGCATGTAAATGATTTCTTTATATTTCATTCTAGTATTGTCATAATTTCAGTGCTTACATGTTGGTCTTTGGTACCTTTCAATTTGGTTTTGCACAAGGTAAGAGACAAGGACATGTAGCTGTCCAGTTTCCCCAACATAATTTTTAAACGCTGTCTCGTTGTTTGGCTGTAGATATGAAGGCTGATTTCTAGGCTGTCTATTCTGTCTATCAGTCTACGTGTGGTTATACCATAGAATTTGACAGACTTGATATTCTCTCCATGATAAGAACTCTCAACAACCTGAGTGAAAAATGTCTCGTGTACATACCTCTGGGTGCCAAAGGGCACATGGGAAAGCAACAAGCAGTGACACACTGACGAGGAAGAGTGGAGAGCTTTTCCTTAGGATTTGGAATAAGAGAAGGGTGTCGTCCCTGTTGTGACTTTTATTCAACCCAGTACTAAAGGTACTAGCTAGATAAATCAGGCAAAATAAGTGAAGAAAGGATATTTCAATTGGAATTCTAAAATTCATTAGAACTCATGAATTTAGTGGAATTTCAAGATACAAAGTCAAAGAATATAAGCCTGTAGCATTTTTAATGCTAGTACCAAGCTATCTGAAAATGAGGTCAAGAAAATATTCTCTTTTTTGCTTGTGATTCTACTTTTGAAAAAGGAAATAAAAATGGAAAAAGAAAAGAAAAGCAGAAATTATACAGAATTTCACTAAACAAAGAACATAATCTTATAATAGCCACAAAAAAGATATGAACAAGTAAATCTAACAAAGGAACTGAATGTCTCTATGATGAAAACTATAAATGGGTTGTGGAAGAAACTTAAGATTACACAAATGAATGGAAACATATCCTATTTTCATGGACTCCAAGGAGCGATATTATTTAATTGTGCATACTACCCAAAGTGATCTAGTTTTAATACATCTCCTATCAACATATCAATGGCACTGTTGACAGCAGAAAAAGCAATCATAAATCTGTGTGGAACCCCTAAAATGTCCCGCATTCAAAGCACTCTTGAGAAAAAGAACAATTCTGGAGACATCACACATTCAACTTTAAAATGTACTGCAAAGCAGGAGTATATTTTAATGTCAGGTGAGAGAGGGAACACTGTCATCACCCGGAGGAAGCCTAAGTGTCCTTCTCAGTGTGATGACCAGGCCCCAAGTCTGGCCATAGTCTTCCTAAAGGAACCAAGAGTGTTTCCAAGTTTTCTGCAGCTGTTGCCCAAAGAGAAAGGGCCTAGGTAGAGCTTGGTCCTACTGAGGGCCCAGTGGCTGAGTAAGGAAGCTGAGCTCATCTGCGAGTGGAGAGGGACCACAAGACAGAGGGAGCAGGGTGCTAACATATTTATCCATCTAATGCATGCATTTGGGTTAGGGTCTCCATGCGTAGCTCAGACATGCAGTGATGCTGTTGCTCTCATCCTGTCCAGCCAATGCTGGGATCACAGGTGTGTGCTACCATGCCCAGCCTTGGTGGCTGGCTCAGCATGCCGTGGGCAGGCATGGCATGTAGTGTCAGGGATCGAACCCCGGTCCCTGTGCGTGCCGAAGCAGGTGCCTAGGCTGCTGAGGTATCTCGTAGGCCCAGAAGTTAAAATCATGCAGGTGCATGAACATGCACCAGCTCCTTGTGTGATGATTGTAATCGCGTGGTACTGCAAATGTGGATATGTATCTACACGTTCTTATCTATGCCTATACCTACATCTATCTATATCTGTATTTTTTTCATTTTTAAGAAAGGATGCAGGCCCCACAGTAAATACCTGTAATACCACTTGGTAGCAAGGGGACCAGAGGTGGCCCAGCCTGAATGCAGGCACTCATGAGAACCTCGGAGCAGAACTCAGGCTGTGTTTTGTAGCCTCCAGTAATCACTGAAAGTTTTGCACTGTGAGAACAAACTGATCCAACATAAATTAAAGGAGTAGGGACATTTGCATATTTTTATAAGAAATGAAGAGGCTAAGACAGGTCAAAAGAAGCATAAAAGAGTGCAGAGAATTTTCTTACTTAGCACTTAAAAATCTGCGATGTGGGTGTTTATTATTCCCACTTTCATGTGATAAATCAAAGGCTCAGAGTGTTTCAATATCTTTCCCAAATGTTATATACTTAGTATACGTGGGCAGTTTTCAAGCTCAATCTGTTTCCCCAAGAGCCCAAGAGAACTTCTCACTTGGCAGTGGGCTGTGGAACCAGAGGCCACCAAACAGAAAACGTCGTGGGCTTGCTGTGTGAGAAGTGGGGTGGACGTGATCGGTGGGCGAATTGTTCCGGACGCGGCACGATTGTGGGGCCCACGAGGGAGACGGCGTCAGCGGCAGCTGGGTTGAGATGGACGTCAGCGCCTTCTAAAAACACACACCTGGGACTGTGGCCAACGTAAGCTTCTTTCGGTTTCCTAGATTGAATGAGATAATGCACATAAAACAGCTTTACAAACTGTGAAATCCTAAGAGATGAAGACTATTACTTTCCCTTTAAAAGAATATAAATTGTTTATAAGTCACTTTCCATTTTAAGTGCAACGGGGTGCATTATCTTTAGTGGAGCCCATCATGAATTATTTATAAAGTGAGGGATTTCTTCCTGTTGTATAACTACGGATTTTCATACTTTTTGAGCTGTCTGTGGAGATCTCCAAAACTGTCTTTGAAATCCAAAATATTGCCATGAGAAAAATCTCTGCCCTAAATACGCAGCATTTGGAATATTTTGTAGTGCAAGTTGTGCAAGGCTCGAGCTGTTTCAACAACCAAGCCAACTCGCTGGACTCTGTGAGGTAAGGCCTGGCCGCAGAGGCCGTGGAGGCCAGCCGGGCTCAGCACCCCGCCCTCCTCCGCTGCCTGCGTGCTGTCCCTGTCCATGGCTCTGCTCCCAGCTCCAGTTCCAGCTCCTTTCCTCCCCTTCACACTTCTCCTACCGCAAAGCCCCGGAAAGGCAGGCGCCCGCCTCTCCCAGGATGTTCTTTGGAGGAGAGAAGACTTCCCTTCCAGAAAACCTTAGTGAACACCTCGGGCCTGGCTGTTCTTGTCCCCTGGATCAGGGGTGTGGCCAGCTGCCCCCTCCCCCCCACTGGCACGGCAGACACCCCACTGCAGGCCTTTCTGCAGTGCTGCCTGGCCTCACGGTTTCCGGAGGGAGGGGACGTCCAGGCACCGCTGCAGGCTCGCTGGGCCGGCTTGGGGCTCCTGCTGGAAACGTGCCCGCCCAGCTCATCAACCTCACTGCGTCCTTCTCTTTCTTTTGACCTCTTTCTTCCGAGTTACTTTGAAATATGCTGGATTTTTCTCCAATACGTTTACTAAAGACTCATTACATTTTCTTCAAATCATTGTTTGGTTTCACCCAGCCTATTATTTTGTTATTTTATTTAGTCTGTAATAGGGCTCTAACCTGAGCTAGCGTAGCACTCAAGGGAGAGTCAAGAAAACTCCTTTCTTTCAAGCAACCTGCTCTGCTTCTCCGGTCCTGGTGATCCCTTATTTAAAAATTCGCCCTTGTGTTGGCTTATGTACTTGAGTCTCTCTCTCTCTCTCTCTCTCTCTCTCTCTCTCTCTCTCTCTCTCTCTCTCTCTCTCCTTTCTTATTGTTTTTTATTTTTTTTTGGTGCTGGTAATCCAACTCAGAACCTCTCGCTGGCAGGGCAGGCTCTGTGCCTCTGAGGCCACCCCCAGCACCACTTGGGCCTCTATTTTGTTCTCTTCATTCACTTTTTTTTCTTTCTTTTTTTAAATCACAAACAAAATTTACTTTATTTTAAATACTGGTCAATATTTTTAATACTTTTAATTTAAATGATCTGAATTTCTTTTAAATCTAAATACAAGATATTTACATGTCAACCTTTAAGTTAAGTGCTTGCAAGGCAATGTGTCTTTGGTGGGCCTGAAAATCATCATTTCATTTTCCAGAGATAATAATTTGTCAAACAATATTTGTGGAAGTTTTCAGCACTAGAACACACATACATAAAAGCATGAAGAAATTTTCTTGTACCCTTTCATAAACTATTTATAGCTGTTAATTTTTTCATGTAGCAGTATCTGGATTCTACACCCCCCGAGTCACATCTATTTTATTCTTTAACACAGGTACAGACTGGGTGACTTTGATGGATGTGCCCTTGACAACTTACCTGGAGGTCTTTTATTTACTTATTTGTGGCTGGCTCAGGTCACCCTGGGGTGGAGCTGGGGTGACATGTGGTTCCGGGGATTGAATTGTGATCCCTGGGTGCTTGCCCAAGCTTGCCTAAGCAGGTGCTTTAGACTGCTGAGCTACCTCGCCGGCCCATGATGGTCTTTTAAAGGATGGTTTTCAAAGCTTATTGCTTACAATTAACGGGGCAAGAGCATCTATGTATGCTTTTAATGTGTTTTATCTAGGTACAAGTAGGATGTCAGTAAGTTCCTTTGGGGAGAGGATGCACACACTGATGTAGCAATGCAGTTCTGTCGGTGGAAGCAGATGTACAGCAGTGAATGCTGTTGGATGAGCAATAGGCACTAATCCTAGAATCAGGAAAAGCCTGGATGCAATCACATGCTTCACAGCTAAGCCAACCAAGGCTCAGGACTGAAGGAGCGAGATAACCTCAGAGCGGAACCTCACAGGCTGCAGCTGGGGGCTTTGGCTTTTACAGGCAGGAGTACAGTATTTCTTTCTCCCTCTTGCAGGAAAACAACCTCAGAGAAAAGCTAAATAAGGGTTCATTGAGCTGGGGAAATCCAGGCACATTCGAGAGCCATAAGTTCCTCAGAAACAGCAGTGTGCTCAAGGCACTTCTCCTATTCCCCCACCCCTGTTTTATTTCTGAATCTACTCAACGAAGCTCTTTGCTGGTGGTCTCCTAGTGAACGCTGGGGGAGATGCGGGGCTGGAGGACTGCGCACTTGGGAGTCCCCTCTGTAGAAAGGGAGCACCGTTGCTCAGCTCAGCATCAGGGTCCTGCGAGTGCAGCCCTCAGGTGCTCGCCCCTCCTGCCTCACCTGCTGAGGCTGCCATACGGATTTTCGGGGCCCTCTCCGAGTGGACCCAAATGTATTTCAGGCTTCAGAGAAATAAGCCAGGCTGCCTTGTCATCACTGAATCTTGTTACTTACACTCTTCTGTTCTGACGTCATTTCAGGAGTGCAGATGCAGCTCTCATCAGCAGCTTGGCTGTGCCATTTGAGGTGGAATCTGCGGTAGGTGTTCATGCTTCCTTACTAACTCTTGGGATGAGGAACCTCCTGGATAAAATGATGTCAGCATCTCCAGGGCAGAAATCTCTTGGGAAAATGTACTTGAGATAAGACTATTCCACAGGGAAACAGGAAAGCCACACTCCTTCCACGGTGGCCACCCATGCTGCTACAGGCTCCTACCTGCCCACACTTCCCTTTTAGCAGCAGTGCACCTTCCCCAGCAGGTGCTGCTCTGCAGCTCAAGCACTCACTGGGAACCTCTGTTCTCGGCATCTGTGAGTGGCTTGAGAGATTTCTGAGGAAAAATAAAATACACAAATAATTCACTTATTTAAAGGATTAATGCACCTCCAAGTTTGCTTTTTTTTTTTTTTTCTCATTGTTTGTGTGTGAGACAGGTTCTTTCTGTGTAGTGCAGCCTGGTCCCGAGCTTGCACTGACCACCCTGCCTCAGTTTTCCAGGTGCTAGGATGACAGCTGTGTGCCACCCCGTCTGGCAGTGTACCTCTCACTTTAATGGAAGATTTTCCCAGCAGCACCTACTGTATCTGCATATTATGTTCTGAAATTTTGTGTGCCTTAAAATTTACACATTGAAACCTACTCATAAATTGGACAGTTACATGATTAGTTTCATTCAACTTTTCACAGAGTAGAATTCACTGTTATCAGACCCATTTCTATAGATGGAAAAAGCGAGGCTCAGAGAAATTGAATATTGCTCCAAGAATTACACAGAAGTACAGGAGATATTTTTTCATCTTAACCTCTGAATCCAGGGTACATTCTCCTTATTTTCTCTATCATACCTTCTTTTATTTTTTGCCAGCTCAGCCCACCCTGAGGGCGGGGCTACTGCAGCACGTGTTGCTGGGGATCAACCTGCGGTCCCTGCATCTGCCTGAGCTTATGCAAGCAGGTGCTTTAGACTGCTGAGCTATCTTGCTGGCCCTCCATCACAAAGTCTTGATCAGGAAAACTGCATAAATCATGAAGAAACTCAGGGAAACTCCACTGGAGCCATCACAATAGCCCAAGTATAGGCTTTCTGAAAGGGTGTGAGTCAGGTCAGGTGAAAGTTGACAGCAACTGCAGCATTCTTAGGGTGTTTGCTTCCTTATCATGTCAAAGTGAAATTACACAACCAGTAACAGATCTCAACTCTACAACTTCATGGTCACTCTCCAATTTTAATTTGATTATTTATCATTGCCCATGCTATGACTTGATTAAGTATCAACCCCTCAGTTACTTTAGTTTACCACAGGCCCCGCCCCTGGGTGCTGTGAGCCAGGATAGAGTCTGGGTGTGGTGACGCAGGGGAGGCTGAAAACAAGAGGATCACTATGAGGCTGAGCTGCATAGTGAGATCCTGTACCAAATACATGAATTTAAAAACAATAAAAAAAGTGGTGAATGTAAATTAAAAAAATCTTGCAGCACTAACCCCTGCCAACCTCTTCCCATTTGTAACTCATCTACCTTCCCTTCCTTGTCGCCTTTTCATGCAGCCCCCAGGTCCTCTGTTGTGAGTGGTTTTAATTCTGGTGTTCTGGCTGCCTCTGTGTCCTAGACCCATTCAAAGCACCGCCCTTTCGTGGTCATTTTTTGTTGGGAGAAGCAGAAGTCCTAGGTTCCAGGTTAAGTGGATTAGGTAGATGGGGATACACCATGATGTCTTCATGTCATAGAAACTTTCATAAACATTTTATCAATAAGTGATGATCAAAAATACAGTGAATGTTTAAATTAAACATTTGTTACAATAAAAGCCACATTGTCACTAACCCCAGTCTTAGTTACTTTTCTCTTGTTGACAAGAAAAAATACTTGGCAGCCAAAGTTAAAGGAGGATAGTTAATGTAGCTCAGAATTTGTCAGGCTTTCTGTTCACACTCGGCTGGCCACATGGCAGGGTTGTGGGGGACAGAGGCACCTATTCATGGGGGTGGAAGACAGCAAAAGCAGCAAGACAGAAGGAGGGAAACAAACCTCTTTTTTTTTTTTTAATGTGAAAAGCTCTTTATAATTCAATCCATAATTCTAAACAATCACCTTTCTCACATGTCAGTGAAAAAAAAAACACAACTATTATGAAGATAGGATAACTTCCATCACAAAAGAACAAAAAAATAGAAAACATTTCATAAAAAATATATTCCAACCATGAAGAGAATGGCTTCCTTGGTATCTTCACATCTTGCTCTTCTGTACAATACATTGCTTCCTCAGATAAATGCATCTCCATACTTATTTTTCAGCTGCCCATTAACATACTCTTCTGTCTGCTCCAGGGCTATATTCATATAGCCATCCAGACAAGCCAGGACCCCTCGGTAATCCACTCCCGAATTTGATTTGACCACAACTAGCCTCCCGATGATTTGCTTTAAGAAGTCACTATGGGTTTGCTTCTGCAGATTCATTGTAACAAGTCTTGAGAGGCAGGAAACCTGAGTTCTAATTCCAGCTCTGCTACTTAATTAGCTGTGTGACTTGAGCAACTCATCACTTCACCTCTCATGGCTCCAGGCTCCTCATCTCGTGGCCGGGGCCCAGAACCCTCCTCCAGGCACCTCATGAAGCTGGCCTCTGAGGATGGTGGCAGCAAAAACGGAAACAAACCTCTTTCTGCCCCTTTTTATCTCATACAGATTGCTGGGATTAGGGTGGTGCCAGTCCAGTCAGTGGACAGATCCAGCAACTCCCACCCTTAATCTTAGCAACCTTAATTCCGGCATTGAACTACAAATCAATCACAAACTGTAGGTTCAACTATATGCAAATAAGCCCGACCGCATGACTGCGTGAGGGTTTGGGGACCCCTGGGCACAACATGGGACCTACTGTCCCTTACTTAGAACCTGCTTGCCTCAATTTTCTTGGGAATAGTCAGTTTTTTAAAGTTAAATGGTGCCTGCATTTTCCAAGCTCCCTGGTGCAAGGGCACAGAGGAGCATCCACGAGGTGCAGGGCCATCTGTGTTGAGGGCGCCTGCTCTCTCTCGCTGGACACCCTGTATGTTCACTGCATGAGGGCCGGGCTGCGTGCTGTTGGCCAAGAGCACGCTGAGCCATGGAGCTTCCAGTGACGGCTAGAGTGAAGCATAAAGTCATCTCTGTGAGCCGTTGCCTAAACCACCATATGTTTTGCCTTATGATGGGGTGAGAAAGCCTTTGTAGGTAGGATAGCACACTGAACAGGATTTTGATAAGATTACATTCACCGCAGTATGCTTTCCCTCTAAAATACATATATATTTTTATCACCAATGCTAGGTGAGGCCTGTTCCAAAGTGTGCATTGAGAATGAGGTCTTCCGGGGTCTACCTTCAGGGTGTGCATGGCCTTGAGGGACAAAGTGAGTGACATTCTAGAGTGAGAGAACCCTCATGAGTGCCCACGTGTGTTGGCTTGGTGAGTGGCCTAGTTATCCCACAGTCTTGACAGAATCTAATGGATTCTTTGCTGAGGGATTTGGAGTTGTGCAAGCTTGGTGGGTTCACTTACAACAGGGCAGACAGTATTCTGCCTTGTGGAATGCCAGATATCCCGGAGTGACATGTTGTCCTGCAGGTCGCCTGGTCCAGGGACTTCATTCACACCTAGTATGGGGCATCTTCACGGTGTTGTCACTGCACTGTCACCAGCACCATCTTAGGCATTTGCCCTACGTAGGCTCTCTTCCCTGCCTACTACACTGCCCACTCACTGGGCCCACCCGTGGGGTCCACTACACACCTTTGGTGGCCGGTCCACATACCCCCTTGCCTTGTTGACAGGATTTCGAAGTTTGAGGAAATGGAGTGACTCATCTACATCTGTGTATCTCCAAGATCCTGATTTGTCACCATCAGCACCCAATGGACACCCAGCAAGCAAACAATAAGAGGAAGCCTGAATCTCATGAGCTAACGTTTCAAGACCTAAGGTCACACAGCATTGAAAATAGGAGGGAAGATGGATAAGTGTGAATATTCGTACTTTTCCTACAATATTAATAAGTCTTTAATCTTGGCATTATCCAGCGCTTGTGCCCTTTCTAAGGTGAATCAAGCCTTATTCTCTATCACAGGATTTAACAAAAATTTTAATTATTTATGTGCAAGAAGCCTATTATAACACGGCTCATTACTCATGTCAAGTGTGTTCATATATATTGAATGTCTATTTTCTCCAGGAAGTAGACACAATATTCTGGGGCATATGAAAAAGATAAGGCACAGTCTTTGGTACTTTTGGGATATCCACATACATAATAGCCCCCAAGTTACCTCCTGAAGTACTCTGTAATTGCATTTGATTCTATAATAATTATATTTTGCATATATTGCAAAACTCTTAAATGATAGAAGGAGATAGCTGCACAAGCAGGCAAATTTATCTTAGTCCCTTTCTCTGTCCAGGGACAAACTACCTGATACCCATAACTTGAAGAAATTATTCTGGTTCACAGTTGGTAGAGGTTTGGGGCCATGGCTGGCTCCAGGAAAGGTGGTGTGGTAGAGGGCAGTGCTCATGGTGGGACAGCCTGAGGCAGGGAGGGGGGCTCAAGGGAGGAAAAGGGAGATGGCCATCCCAGGCCCTGCCCTGCGCCCTCCTGTTGCCACCAGGCCTCACCTCTCAGCATCTCATTAGCCACATATTCACTTCACAGTGGACTAATTCATGGATGAGTGCCACACCCCATGGTCCAGTCCCCTCCCAACAGTCCCACCTGTACACCCACGCGTCTTTGGGGGGACATCTAGGTAGAAAGCAGAACTGCAACCTACTCACGTGACACAGAACAACACAGCCATGCTGCATTCAGGAGCCCCTTACTGGCCACACGGTGCTATGTTTGAGCCTGGGGTGAGAGTAGGTGGAGAACTTGCAGGGAGCAGGCCTACATGTGCAGAGTGGCTACACCAGGGGTGCAGGTGTCAGTTTGGAACAGTTGACTCAGAGGGGGAAAAATGGGGTGGAGGAGGCAGAGGCTGAGGGTTCTGGCCCGCCTGACCGCAGCTCCACATGGCAGAGAGGAGAGCTGCAATTTGCTGTGGTCAGCCTCCTTGATGCTGCTTCCTCAGCCTGAAGCAAGCTGGTATTTTTTTAAAATAGTTTTTTTTAAATTTTACAGACACAGTGATTTTACATATTAGTGGGTTCTGTACGTAAGTGTGTATTCACGAACAAGCAAAGTGTACAGGCTGGTGAGCAAATTACCAGCATTAGCCGCTTCTGTGCAGGGAGATGACAGCCTGGCCTGCTTCCATCCTGTGTTGGCCCTAGCTCGGCCCCGAGGTCTTACAGCAGTTTAACTTCAATTTCTGCGGACATCTGGGTTACTGTTGGTGTGATGTTAAGCACGAAGGAGGGACTTACTAAAAGTTAGTTTTCCTTCATCTCCTACCCAACCTGCTTGGGAAAAGAGCATTTATTGGCTGGTAAACTGCCAGAGACATCAATGAACAATTAAACTGTAAATCTGTTGAAATAGTCTTCGGGAAGGGGGTGACAATTTAGAGAATAACACATAAGCCCGGAATGACTTTTCCAGATGGGCTCTTGCTATGTAGCTAAGCGGCCCTCGAACCCGAGGCCATCTCCCTGCCTCAGCCTGCTACACAGTGGGATTACAGTGCCCCCTCTACACACACACAGATGCTTTTGTTTTTTCTTTTTACAGAGAGCTACACTAACTTTTAGTCCTAGAATCAAGCAATGAGTCATGTGCACACTATTAATGTCGACAGCTTATGGAGTGATTACAGTTTATATTTTAATATCTGTCTTGGTTACTTTTCTTTCGTTTTTGCTGAGACAAAATACTTGATGCCCAGAATTAAAGAAGGAAAGATTCTTCAGCTCAGTCTGTGGAGGTTTTGGCCTGTAATCAGCTGGCTGTCAGACTGGGTGGCATGATGAGGGACAGCAGTTCATGGTGGCAGAAGACAGGGAAAGCGGCAAGAGCACAAGGGGGTGGGCTGGGGAGCAAGCCTCCCCCCCTCCCTCAGGTGTGCCCTCAAGGGAGGTGCAGTGCCCGCAGCGTGGCTGTGCCTCCCTCCTGCAGGGCCCAGGGTGCAGCACCTTCACCCCCTGCTGGGCCGCTTAAACCTCCAAAGTTCTCACACTGATGCGCTGTATCAACCATGACAACGTCTTGTTCTGACCTCCCAAGACCCATTGTTCTCACTGTACATCTCTGTCTTTTCCTTGCCATGGAAATGTGGATTAGACTTAAAAAATTTTCATGAATGATGACAAGGTACGTCAACGAGAGGCTGGCTTTGATTTACCATTTTAGTTATTACATTCAGTTTTCTTTCATCTTCTATCCTGTTCTGGATTATTTTAAACAAGAACTTGTCCTTGAAATTAAGCATACACTGCACTCCCTGGGAGCTGAGTAGAGTTCAGTACTTCACTGGTATTACCGGTTATAAAGATGGTTTAAAAAGGGAGGTAATTTTTAGCCTGATCCTGAGCAGGCTTGCGTCATAGCACTACCTACCACCGTGTGTTAGTGTTAGGCAGATGGAAAGTCCAGACGGGCCTGACCTCGTTAGGAAGCAGGAACCAGAGGCAGCGATGTCAGTGTGAGCCGTGGGGGGCAACAAGAAGCTCAGTAAGTGAAGCTGGAGGACACACGCAGGAAAGGTGCACCAGGCCAGCCCCTCGGTGGAGTGAAGCCAGTGGGACCCAGAAAAGTTCTGATTCCAGCTGCCTCCTGGCTGGCACATTCTGGCTTTGACACCACACAAGTGCACATGGATGAAACCCTGTTGGATTGAGGATAATGAAAGGGCCACCATCGTATCAGGTAGAGGGAGACTGCGCCCACCCGGCACACGGGCTGACTCATTCTGAGCTGTCCTTGCTGTTAGCTGGAGTCTAGTGAGTGTCTCAGCTACTCATGTGCAGGGAAGCTCAAGATGGTGCAGCGTGTTCCTCGCCCCCTGAGGAGCGACACGGTCTCCTCTCTGCTCTCGTGCAGAGCATCCCTCCTGCACCGTGACCCTCCACTGGGGCTCAGCCTGGTTTCTGCGGCTGCAACACAGAGCTTGAGTCCAGGCCCTTTATGAAGAATAGATGCATAGTTGGCTCAGGCTTCTGAGGTCTGGGGACCACTCATAGGTTGTGCGGGTCCCTGCTCAGTGGCTGGGACCCTGGTGGGGCCTCTCCTGGTACGACAGGCCTACCCCTGGTCTACTTCTTCTCCAAAGCTGCCAATACCAGTAGGGGACCCAAGTGCAGGACTGCAACAACACTAATTCCATCCTGATGTCCCTCAATTTCATTTAATTATGAATTAGAGATTAAATTGTTTCATTTTAGAGCCAGGTGTGATGGTGCACACCTGTATTCCCAGAACTCGGGAGGCTGAGGCAGGAGAATTGCTGCAAGAACAAGATCAGCTTGGGCTACAAAGGGAGCAAAGGGCCAGCCTGAATTGCAGAGAAAGACCCTGTCTCAAAAAGATAAAAAAATATTTAAATTTATGCCTCATACTCTGCGTATGTGTACATGGCGATGACACTCCCTGTGTGCAGCAGATGCTCACATGTGACACACCTTCACCCATTTTGTATCCTCTTCTCTTCTCCTGCCATCCCCATCCCTTCCTAACTGGAGGGTGATCTATCTCCCTATTTCCTTTCTTTGCTCTTTATTTAAACCTGGGTTCTCACAGAAGAAAACATGTGACAATGAAGCTCATGTATCTGATTTCAGTTGACACTGTGGTATCAGCTGTTTCCATTTCCTGACCGGTGACTCCAGTTTCTCCTGCTTCACGGCAGAGTAGTGCTCCACCGTGCAGAGATACTGCACGTTGTCTATCTGTGCATCTGTCAGGGGCTGTGTAGGCCACTTCTAAGAGTGAGCTGTTAGACGTTGTGCTGCTACAAAGGTGGGAGCGTGTGGGTCACTGGACTGTGTGTCTTTAACTCCTTTGGGCAGGTACCTAGATGAGCAACAGCCAGAATGAATGTATTATTCTGTTTTGTTGTTTTGTGGAATCGCCACACTGCCTTCCACAGCGGCAGTGCCAGTTCACCCGTGGGTCTGTGCCCACGCAGGGGTCGGCTGGGTCGTCATGGAGACAGCAGCGTGCTGTGGGGCCTAAGACCAACGCTGCTGCTGCAGTAACTTCCTCCTTTTCCTTCCTGCATCAACTTCATGTTTCGTTTCTGCGCGCGCACCCAGCCTTCCCGCTCAGCGCTGGCCAGGACGCTTGAGGCCCATACGTGCTCCGCCGCGGCTCAGCCCTGGGTGTCCTTCCCTTCTCCGAGCGCTCTCGGGTCCCTCCAGCAGCCCTGCGCGTGGAGCTCTCCAGGCTTCCTTTACCTCTCTCTGCTTCTCATTCGTACCAGGGGCAGGGCCTCACACTTAGGTTCTCACTAGCAGGGCAGGAGGGTTCCTTCAGGTGTTAATGCATAACCCATAAACTTCAGGGCACACGCTCAAGCCACTGTGCCTCAGTTACACAAGGGAATGGGCAGATGTGGAGAGCCAAGGGACTGCCTGGCTGGTTCCTTGCCCAGGCCCTGCTCTCACATAACCCTCAAGCTTTTTTTTTTTTTTTTTTTTTTTAATCTGGGGATGGAATGGTGGAACTTGGAACCTTGCTCTTGCCAGGCAGGCGCTTACGCCCCTGAGCCATATCTCAGATCCTAACACCCTAGCGGACTCGTGAGGGCTTGTGGCTATGACCTCAGTTCCAGGAATAATGTAGGAAAATAAATGTGGGTTCAATTTTGGATGAAGACTAAGAACCACAAAAGTAATACAGGATAGCAAATAAAACCCAATCCTTGGTAGGCACAGAGACCCCCACACTGTGGAAAATAACATTCTATAAGGGAATTGGGACAGGCTTCGAAGTGATTATGAACTACCATTTGTCTGTGATTTTCAAACTAGAACAAAATCCTCTCCTACACGTCCAACTCGTCTACCCCTGCCTTTCTTTGCATTAAAATGTCTGTCATGTCTGGGAGGGCTCAGATCTCAAATGAGATTTTTCTGATAGCAATCACATCCCCTGGTCCCAAGCAGGTTTCCTTCATCTCATGGATTACTGGGAACTCATGTTTTACAGCCCGCTTACACTTCATGTAAAACACGATGCAATCATTGAAAGAAACACTTGGCGGTGGCAGGGTTAGGGATTCTGCTACTTATGCCGCAGAATTGATACTAACTTGGGCCCTAAGTTGAATAAACATTGAAATATATTGATTTTCCAGGCAGAAAAGGGTCCTTGTGCTATGATTCTGCTTCCATATACTTTAGAAAATGTAAAATGGTTACGACAGAGAACAGAGCAGGGGCCCCCACAGTCTTAAGTGGAGCGGATTGTAAAAGGGCGAGGAGACTCTGGGGCGGAGGGGCACCTAATGTGGTTGGGGTGCTGGTCATGGGGTGGCACCACCTAGGGAATCACGCAGAACTGCACACAGAGACTGACGTCTTGCTGTAGGCAGCGACATGTGAAGGAAGCTGAGAAACCTCAGGGCTGACTCTGTGCAGACAGTGCATTACCACTGTCAGTCCTCACGACGCTTTCTGATATTCCGGCTCTGTTCTGGAGAAGTGGAAATCCTAGTGCCTGTCCTTGCACACCTGCAGTGTTAGGGCTGTGACTGAGCTTGCAAGTCGCAGTTTATACACTCAGTGGTTCCTTGTGGCGGTAGGAACGGATGTAGGCATGAGGCCTTAGCCCTAGGACGCCTGCACTCCTGAGCCCTCGGTGCTCCTGCCCTTAGGGGCCCACTGAGCCTTAATCATCTCTCGAAGTTCCCAGCACCTCCCAACGCTGGCACTGGGAGGCCCATGCTTCAGCATGGACACTCCAGGGGACAAGCAGTCTTGGAGCCACAGGGGCCAGTGAGTCCCCAGGCCGTACCTTCCCAGGGGAATTCGTCAGATCCCTGTTCTCAGACATATCGGGCACAACATGATGCCCTGTCTTGATCAGATGTCAAGGAGTTGGAGCTCAGAACCTGGAAGTTTATCTTTGGGTTCTCCTCTGCACATTATACCGTGCTTCATAAACTCCAGTGACTTGTGGCAGTCACTCATAAACTATGTAACTAATAATAGGAGAAGTGTACATAGACTAAGCACTTAAAATAAGCCTCATGCAGTGCCTTCAATGAGGTACTGCAGGAAGAACTGAAGCTTGAGGTAAGCTTGAGGTAAATGCTGAATGGGAGAGCACCAGCCCGTGGCTTCAGAAGTTCAGAGGCTTCTTTACTTTCTCCTTTTTCTTTTGAGGTAGTAAGGATTAAACCAAGGGCCTTTGCACAGAGCTACATCCCTCGCCCCATATTTTATTTTTTGTTTTGCACAACATCTTGCTAAGTCACTAAGTTGCCAATACTTGGCTTGAACTCATGATCCTCTTGTTTCAGCCTCCAAGAATGCTGCGGTCACAGGTGTGTACCTCCATGCCTAGCTCGGACCGGTCTTTTCCATACCTGCTTACTACAGGACAGTTCGTTCTTCCTTTCCTTTCTATTCTCTCTTCTATCTCTGAGACAGCCAATTTATTCTTTCCTTTTCTAAAATTTTATTTAGATACAGGGCTTTGCTACACAGTTCAGACTCATAATAATCCTCCTGTCTTAGCCTCCCCGGTGCTGGGATTACAGGCATGTGCCACCATGCCCAGACTTGGGGCCAGCTTGGCACCTGGTGCTAGTAGGGCATGTGGTACCAGGGATTGAACCCTGGTCCTTGAACTTGTCCAGCAAGCACTTAGATTGCCAAGCTATCTCCCCAGACATTCTTTCTTTTTTTGATGGGTTTCCAGGATGGTTTTCATTGGCCTACAATATTTTCTTCTCATGGGTCAAAAAAATTATAAAAATGGCCTTAAATGCATCAACTTTTTGACTTCTTCCATGATATGTGATGCTACTAGATTCCAGATAGGAATGTAACCTGCATATGCAGGAAAATGGAGGAACACATGTTTGTCTTCTAAGGGTAAAAACAGGGGTTCAGGACCAAGCAGCCAGTTACCAACCGCAGGAGAGACTAATCATGCAGGTGTGATTCTGGGGATGAGGCCAGATGGAGGTAACATGGCTTGGTTTGGAGAAACCAAAAACCAAATGCAGCTAGCAGGCACAGCAGCGACAGAACAAAGGTCACAGCAGCAGCAGAATGCAGGCTGCAGCCGCTAAAGAGGAGCACAGGGATCGCAGGGTGGTGTCCGCGCTGAGCCACGGGGTGCACCTGGTCTACACAGCTGGCACAGGGCAGCCTTCGTCAGGCAGAACTACTGAGAGTTGAGAATTGAGAGGGAGGCGTGGCCTCCTCCCTCTGCAGGTGGTTTGTAGCTTGGAACTGAGGAGTCACATGGATGCCATAGATTCTTCTCCCTAGAAAAGATCTCTGAGCTTCAGCGAGGCGAATTGCTGACTTCGAAGTCATGGGCATTCAGCACTGTTTCAGCAGCAGAGACAAACACCGAGCATCCTAATGATTAAAGCCAGTCTCGACCTGCCCCGGGCCAGGAGACTATGGTAGCACAGGCTGACTTTTCTCCAATGATTTATCCTCACTTACTGAAGTGTGATTTTCAGGTCTGCTGGCCCTGACCATCTCTTCCTTTCTCAGTCTGTTTTTCCTCTCCTTAGCCTTTGTATCTTGCACCCAGTTTCCTAATTTCTTTGAGGGTTGGAGTGTGTCTAACACCTAACTTTAACTTCAGAGTTTAAGGAGTAAATATTCTCCTGTATTTGTTGAACAGAGCTATGGCTTAGCACGAGAAGGCAGTGGGGCCCTGCATGGTCACATGGAGGCAGGTAGACATATCAGACAGACCTGTCTCCCTGAGGAGATTTCAGTGTAGGGTCTTGTGAGTGTATCCTGGTTTTTCACATTGATTCTGAGAGGCAAGGACTGAAATAATAGAAGGATTGGTCCACAAAAATCAATCACAACTTGCTGGTGGGGAAGCGTCTCAGCTCTCAGATGCCCAGCGATGACGGCACTCACAATGGCTTCTGGGCGGGCATCTAGCTCAGAGTACCACCAAGAGATATCTGCACAAAGTGGGAGCCGAGGTGTCAGCATGAGGATCCTGCAGGCTAGCTGCAATGTGCACAACTCTGTGCTGGCCGAAGCCTTCTAGTGACCCTCGCGTGTATCGCCTGTCCTCCCCATTGAGCACTGCGTCCCCATGAACGCCCAAGTGGCACCCCTGCTGCAGAGGAGCCGACGCCTGAGCTTCTGCAGAATCCAGGGGAAACACTGAAGTGCTCAGCAGTGTGGCTTCCAGCAAGAGTGCTACTAGTCAGGTCAGTGAAATTGCAGACAGGTCACGGGTGAGACAGAGAGAGGCTTGAAGCGAAGTAGAGCAGAGCGAGCCCAAGATTCAAGCAAAGTCATGGTCAGGCTGTAGGGCTGTCTGCAGATGTGGGAGAAAGACTGCTATGGCTAGGGCTGAGTGCAAATTCCTCAGATGCAGGTGATGAAATGCAAGTCCTCACCTTACAGTGTAGGGGGTAAGAAATTTCTGTTGGCTTAAGGTACTGAATATAGCAAAATAATGCTTTTTGAACACAAAGTGGTAAAGGATTCCTAAAAGCAGAGGATGAAAGGAAAACATAAGTATGTTAGATAAATATTTTTTTCTTTTTTGTCAATTAAAAATGAATTAAGAATACTTGTTTTTAAGATACCACAGCCTGAAGGACAAAGAGCTGTGGCCCAGGAGATGATGTTTCATTGTGCAAAAGCAGTAAATGATGATGTAGAATACACAAGGGCCTGCGCATGGCCCAGAGTGCGAGCCTGGCCCTCCTCAGCTCATGGGGCTGCTCCTGACTGCACCTGTTTATACTTAGCCCTCCATCTCCGTTTGAACTGAGGTGTAGCGACTCACGATTTCACTTTTCTAGCTAGAAATAGCCCTCTGTTTATGTACATAGTGAGAGGCTCTCTTGAATTCTGCTTCTCCTTTCCCGCTCAGTGTGTTCCTGGGTCCTTTCCAACCCAAAGATCTTTTTTTTTTTTTTTTTTTTTTGTGGAACCAGGGATTGAACTCAGGCCTTTGCACTTGCCAGGCAAGCGCTTGTTCTACTAAGCCATCTCCCCAGCCCCACCAAAGTTCTTTCCCAGCTCATGGCATGACATTGGAGGCATTCACGGAGCCCAGGGTGACAGCAGTGAGCATGTGGCTTAGTCTAGCCACGGCATTTCTGTCATGCTGATGGGGATCCAAAAGCCGATGCGATGCTGTCACTCTGATCTGTGAGAGCACAAGTCTTGCTCTTTGAGCTTGGCATTTTCTATTGTCCATGGGGATTTTCCCTCTCTCCTCCACTTTCCTGTGTCTGTGAGAACTTACGTGTCACCTGCACTTACTGTTTTCCACAGTGCAACTTCCCAGCTGGATTGCTGACTCATCTAGCAGGATTTTTTTAAAAAAATGTATTTGATACTGGGTCTTACTACACAACCTGGACTTGTAGTGATCCTCCAGTTTTTACCTTCTCCAGCACTGGGACTCCAGAAATATATGGGGAAAGGATGGCGGCTCCGTCTGCCTGGAGGCAGAGCCAGCGCAGCATGTGGAGCCAAGGGGTCAAACCCTGCATCCTGCACTTGCCTAAGCAAGTTACCTTGCCAGTCCTGATAACTCAGGGCTTGTGCTCTGTGCCTCGCTGGAGTGAGACTCTATGTGCCGCATGTTGCTGTGGCTCTACCCATCCAGCCGTCCCTTGCCGATCTCTCCCTGTGTGGGCTGGTGTGTGATTTGCCTTGTAGATACGAATAGCTGGATCACTCTTGCCTTCCTGGCTAGGAGATTTCATCAGTGACTCACTGACAGTTGGACAGTTACTATCCCAGGGCCCCCCTCCTGCGCCCTGGAGACCTTGTGACTTTTCCTCCGCCATGCCTGCCTACTGAACACTCCTGCTTACTCCTGAGGCACAAGGCTCTGTGGACAGTTGAAGGCCCAGCATGCATTGCCTTACTCCTGCACTCCATCCTGTCTCTGCTCTGGGTTATTTTTCCATTTTATATTCACCATCATCGACATCTAGGATATCTTAACTCCTGGAGAACAGGCTGTACTGTTACATAAGCCACCCAGCTGGCGCTGCTTCTTTATTACTATGGTAAGGTCGTGTGCTAGAGCCTCTCTCCAGCTTTGTTGTGAGAGGCTCCTTTCTGTGGAGTTGGCGCCCTTTTAAGGCTTCCTGCTGCTGGAACACACCTCCACATGCTCTTTGAAATCTAGGAAGGCCTTGAATCTTCCGAGCCATTTGACTCAACTTAAATTACTGTGGAGACAAAAATGAGCGGTTCCTGGTATCTTGGGAGGCTCACGACCCAGTTAGTTTATAGAGAATGTGAGATGACATCTTACTCCTACACCAGGAAGGCTAATAGACAGCCCAGCCTGATCCACTATTTGAGGGCACTGAACTGGAAACAGGGCCAATTTGCAGAAGTTTGAAAAGTGAGTGTGAGTTTTCCCAGCAGTACAGGGACTGGTGAAGTGTCTGCGGTGGTTGGCAACAGGCTACGAAGTGGCCCCTGGGAGAGAGCTCGCCTGCGGCTGGAGGGCAGGGCCACGTCTTTGGGGCTGCAGGAGGGTTGATAATGGTGATGTGAACTGCGAGAGAGGCAGCAACAGGGGGAAGAGCATCGTGCTTCTTGCTGGAATTTAATCTCAATAACTAGGGGGTTTCACAAAAAGTTCTTCAAAAGGAAATGTTAATACCCATATTTACCAAAAATTCCTAAAATACCATGATTTATTTGGGAAAATTCTAATATTCCCTTTTATAAGACCAAAGGATTGGAAGAACTTTTTAAGGAAAGAGCCCAAGTTCACAGAGACCGTGGTCTCGAGGTGTGGCCCTGTATGCCGGGCATTTCTTTAGATGGTTAATGAGCTCAAGCTGCTAACCATTACTTATGTGGAATGTTTTTCATGTTGCAATTACATCCTGAATTTAGCCCCAAGGAGCACTTAGATGGCCAACAAGTGGAATTGCACCTGAAAACTTGTTTTGAGCCCAGGGACGAGACTGCTTTGGGCCCTCTCTTCACTTCAGAAAAGATCACCAGATGATCCCAGGTACTGCTTTCTGTGCCTGTGAATCTCATGCAGAGACGTACCTGGGCTGAGATACAGGGGACCTGTCAGCTCACCACTGTTTAATAGTTTAACAAAGGGAGTTTCTGGGGCTTAAAAGCTAGTAGCTGTTTAGTAATATTTATCATCTGAAAGACAAAACCAACAGGAAAAACACACCTCATCACTGGGTGGAGTTGGTAAGGTATCCCACCTGGGATTGTGCAAGAGAAACGAGGCAGGGTGTCAAGCTGGTGCATGGTAAAGGCCAATTGTGCTCAACACAGATCCTCAAACCCGTCTATCATGCATTTATCTCATTGCTGAGACAAAATGCCCAAAATTTACTGTGAAGGAAGGAAAGGCTTATTTTGCGTCCAGTCTGTGGAGGTTTTAGTCCATAACCAGCCTGCTCCAGAGCACAGTGGCATGGCACAAGGGCAGCACTTCAGGACTGCAGAAGACAGCAGAGGCAGCAAGAGCAAATAGGCAGAGAAAGCCTCTCTCCCTGCTGTGACAAAATACCTAACACCCCGCCCCCAGTTGGGTGTGGCACCAGTGGCATCTCCCCATCCTCCTTTAGCACAGGGTGAGGATGTCTACAGAGTGAGGACCTGGGCCCCTGCTGAGTCGCTTAAACTTCTCAGGTCGGCACAAGCATTACACCTGCCTTCTTGATCTCTACCTTCTTGATCTCTGGTGTGAGGTAGAGAATTTGACTAAATTTATAAACCAGTATCTAAGGTTCAACCTGGTTCAAATGCTCTTGCTGGAGGAAGGGACTTTCTGCTTCCATTTTTCGTGTCTTTTCTTGACCATTTTTTCCTTGTGTACAAATGAATGTCCTTCGGACTTTCCTAAGGAGTGGGGTGCCAGACAGCTTCGGTGGCTGCCTCTGCAAGGAAAGCTCGGCCACCTGCAGTGGAGCACAGCGCAGAGAAAAAAGGGGCGCCTGCCTGTGTCAGGGCAGCTCCAGGTCTTCTGAGCCCCCTGCCTTGGTGCTCGCTCTTCTGCACTCTGCTTGAGTTCAGCAAGCAGCATTTGCCAGGCGCTGCGCTTGCGTTTCAGTGAAGTTAGTTTTCTTCTTATGTGTTTGCTTTATTTCTTCAAATGCAGTTCCCATAAGGTTCCTTCCTCAGTGCGAAGGAGAAACGGGTGAAAACAAAGCAATCCTACACTGCCAGGGGTGGCAGGGTGGCCAAAAGAGAAGCCAGGGCCTCTCCAGGCAGAGACAGAGGCTGGAGCTTTTATGGGGTGGGCTAGGGGCGGAGCTTACTATGGCCCAGCAGGTACTGACTGGGACATGTGGGAAAATCAACACAGGAAGTTCTAAGTTAATCCAGGGAGGGGGTGAGAGACAGTACAGGAGCAGCTCCTCTTGGTTCTGGGACTCCCATGGTACTGAGTCGCTGGTGCCACCAGACCCGGTAGACTGCTGCGTGGGCGCAGACCTGTCGGTCACCACATAGGACCCTAACCTTAGCTCGCCAAGAGCATTTCATGATTCTTTTGGTTATTAACTGGTTCTTTTTTCTTTCTTTTTTTTTTTTTTTTACAGTTTAGGGAAGGGTCTATAGGGTGTTGAGGGTCTCACTACTAGATCAAATTCATAGCTATCTGCCTGTTTACAGCCTCCTAAGTGCTGGGATTACAGGTGCGTGCCACCACACCCAGTCTCAGTTGCCATCTCAGCACACCCCAGGGGCGGGGCGGCATGGCAGGCTCTGGCCCTTGTGCTCTCTTGCAGGTGCATTAATCCATTGAGCTATTTGGCTAGCCCTTAACTGGTTCTTTTCCAGGCACTAAAATGTGTCCAAAGCAGAAAAGCAGAGCCCTGGGTTTTCTTGACTTGTTGGCTGAGGAATGGCGTCAGCTGAAGTCTCCTCACTCTCCCTGTCTGAACGCAGGGAGGGAGCTACATGCAATTCATAGATTAGGAATTCAGGGCGGTTTCCTTAGAAGCGCACCTCTACAGTGTGTGTGTTGGGAGATGTCATGACAGCACACCGCAGATCAGACATTTCACTAATGTCAAATTTAGAGAAAGAACACCAGAGCCTTAATTGTTAATGGACTGTGTGCATGCTACACACGCTGGTGTTGGTTCGTGCTACACAGGGAGCCTGAGTGCTCCGCCGTGGTGCTCCTGGGCAGCAGCCAGCACGTTGGTAACTAACTACAAGACTTCTAGCACTGACAGTTCTGTCTGCATGTATTAGGTACTTTTCATATGTAGGATTCTTCTGTCCATATGTGGTCTGATCTTCCTGGTAAAGTTGTATGATTGATACTGTCATTTTTAGTTTAGGTATAAGGGCAATGCAAGGTTGAACCTTGCCTCCAGCTGTTGTATACTGAGCTACAGAACTAACACCTGATTCCAAAATCGACTGAAGAAGAAATCCCGTGCTCTTAGCATCTAAGCTCTGCTCCCTGGAAGTAGGGCTCAGCTTTGAAAAGAACGTGTAGAAGTGCTTATCTGAGGCTTTCCAACCTCATAATCAATATTGGATAGCAAGTTTGTATCCCAAAAAGCGATCAGTAACTAAATTTAAATAGCACATACTGGTAATCCAGAGTTCTTAAAGGGCTTACTTGCTTTGTCTGCCCACGCACTGCTGAGCCTGGTCGTCAAGCTTTGCATGCAATTTTTGAGATCTACAGGGGTCAGAGAGAGCTTCTGAGTTGGCAGCATGATGGCAGAGGCTGCCGTAGGAGGAACACCTGCTTGCGGAGCTCGGGTCACCTGCCCCTTAACACTGCGCCCGTGTTTAATTGAAAGCGCGGCACACCTGCCATTTCCTCTCACATGTGCCGGTGTCATTCTGGCAAACATTGATCTTTTGTGAGAGATCAGAAATGGCTCCCTTTCAAAAGTATTATCCTTGTATTTTACAGAAACAGGCGGCGGTCTCTGCAGGGAACCCATGTCCCCCTGGCTGCCCTGTGCTGCTTCTTGCTCCTCCCCTTTCACGTGTGGTGCTCATCAGCGCTGCTCGGCGCCCAGCAGGGCAAGCTGCACGCCTGCATGAAAGCGGACACCAGACAAGCAAGTCAGGTGGGGCAGGGATCCCAGAAGCGGCAGCTGCTGCTGCGCCAGACTCCCTCCCGCTGCACCCATTCTGGCAGTCGCCGGCTGAATGTCTACCTTCGTCTTCTGTCGCCTGTAATTTCCATTAGCAAATCAGGACGCAGCACTAGATAACAGGGTTATTGAGACCTTCAATAAAAAATTGGGTTCTTCACTTAGTTTCCTAGTTTTAAATTTCTCAATAGAGGAAATGCATTCAGGATAGCGTCTTATTAAAAATGTCAATGTTTCCACTGACAGTTTTACTCAAATTCTAACATTCCTCATACTGTGACTTAAATCCCTGCCAGCCTGGAGCATATACTTAGATATGTTCTTCACTTTTTCCAGGTTTTTATATTAAGTATTTTTACTTTAATAAACAAACCATTTAATTAAAATCTATTCTGAATTGTCTGCATTTTAGCCTTTGAGTGAATCCTGGCTCTGCTGTTCCTGCTGCTGTAATTAGTTTTCTGTTTAACTTTGTTCCAGATAAAGATCAAGTCTGAGAGTTTCCAGTACACTGTAAGAATGAGGGCTTTGCGATTATTTAAGAAAAATGGTGGAGGACTTGAGCCACAATGTGCGGCCCCCTGACCAGGCCAGGCATGCTCACGAGGCCGCTGGCTGCAGAAGGAGTCACTGTGCGCACAGGGCAGCAGAGGGGCCAGTGCCTCCCACGCTTGTCATGTCAGCTTGCCGTAGTTCTTTGTCACAAACCTTGCTCTGCTCCCATTTGTGACTGTGATTGTGATGTACACTCATGAAATGCAAAATTCAGTAATGCTAAGAATTCAAGTAAACAAGAAATTAATGCAGCATTAATAAATGATGAATAATTAAAATCAGCATAGAGAATTTCTTAGAGCAGTTTCATCAGAGAGGAGTGTGATTAGTTCAAGTATTCAAGTCTTAAAGGTGATACTTCATAGAACATTCTGATGCATATGAATATGTCTAATATAAGTCTACTCAGGCCAATGTGAGCATCAATCTGTCTTCTTTAATATATATTAGTTCATTATTATGACCATTATTTATAATTTTGCTTCAATGGAACAACTGTTGACTTGTTATTAATTACTTTTCTAGTTTTGTTCTCATTTATTTTACAGGAATATTGGACATTTAAGGTTAGGAATTTGTGCCATGTTGTACAGATTTAAGTGAATATGCAGTGAAAATACTGAACAACATGAAAAGTGGAGACTATATACTGTATGCTCTAAGAATGTTAATATTTTATAGAGTATTTCAATATATCGGAATCATAGAATTAGGAGAGACATTAGATATTATCTAGTTTAATTCCCTTGTTTAGATACGATGAGGATCAGATAGTTAAACTGTTGTCCAAATTATAAAGCAGGCTCAGATCCTCAAGCGGCCAATATTTCTGCACACACAATCTGTGTCGCTAAGACTACATGCTTCGTGGTACTGTCTTCCTACAACCTCTCCCTTCTGTGACCGGGTGCAGCATGTGTATCTCTCCATGGTGTCTTTCCAGCCTGCCATCCAGCAAGATGGAGCTCGATGACCTATGCAGGAGACAAATGAATCACACTGGCTATTCCATTCTTGGTTCCATTGCATTAACACCACCAGTCATTTTCAAGTTGGTGGGAAAGGCTGATTTCTTTGGTTTTATGCACAGAAAGAAAAACGAGTGACAAGGTACAGAAATGTATGCTGACCTCAGATTAGCCCTTTGGAAAAAGCTGTGGCCCACTCCCAGCCAAGTCTCACATCTTACTGCTCTGACAAGGACGTACAACTTCACGATCTTCATTCTACATTTCCAACTGCAACAGCAGGCAACAGAGATTAACATGGAAAGCACGTGAGTCGTTGAAGAAGTCCATGTGATCTGTGTGCTCAGTCTTGCAATTATCCCTACTAAGCTTGATTTATGTCGCAGGCTTTCATTCCAAATATCAACCTGCACTTATGATCAGCACCACCTAGTTTTTCACTTCAGAGGCGTGGCAATGAACCCCAGCTACACTGCAAAGTCATCTGCAGATTTTAAAATAGCATTTGTGCAAAAAATAAGGACAAACTCTGGGATCAAGTAGATATCATGGATGAAGGAGTGTGATTAGAGAACAACACAGATTAAAAGAACAACACAGAGAAAGTACCTTCAAGTTTAGATCTGGAAGCCAATATTTAGAATGTTCAGTGAAATCCTGGAAATTAATAATAAATCAAAGAACCCCTAACATAAAAGATGAGAAAAGATTTAACAGGGTCATCTCTACGAGAAAAATAAACTAAGATGAATAAAAAATGAAGATACCTGGATTCATTGCTAAACACATATATCAAACACTAAAATGTATCCTTTTTGAAAGCTTTGAAAGACCAAACTAACAAGTTGCTGCCAAGAGTTAAGGAGCATGCAGACACACATGAATTTCAGGGCATGTTCCTGCAAGTGTGGACTGCAGAGACCATTTGGGAGAGCAATCTGTCATTATTTAGCCAAGTTATGCATTTAGCACAGTGGCTCCATTTTTAGCTATGTACCCCAAGACTTGCTGGCAAAGGGTTCCAAGGGAACGTGTTCAAGAATGTTCATTACAGCACTATTTCTGTTATGAGAGGGTGTCAAGATGACCATCTCTCTAGGAGGAAGGACTGCAGGACGGTACACGAGCACTGAGCAG
Source organism: Ctenomys sociabilis (assembly GCA_004027165.1). NCBI lineage: Eukaryota > Metazoa > Chordata > Mammalia > Rodentia > Ctenomyidae > Ctenomys > Ctenomys sociabilis. Next base: position 58,331 of record PVKA01010821.1, read on the forward strand.
TGCCACGCGGCAGTCAGAAATAGCAGCTGCAGTAGACTGAATGCGTGCCGAGCAGTGTGGATAACGCTTAGACTCGTCTCCTTAATGCAGAAACAGTAACTATTCAGCATGATGCCATTAAGAGAATTCAAGATGCATGTACATGGAATTTCAGAAAAGAACATATTGAAAAGAAGAGTTTTTTATGGAGTAGGGAAAATGGAATATGATATAACATTTAAAATATATAAAGTAGAAACAAAAAATGATTGTGCTCTACCCTACAACTTATAATTTTCATAGCTCTGCACTTTACTTCTCTTTAACCTTTTTTCCTTCCACTCCTTTTCTCCCTTTCCAAACTGCTCCTCTTCCTTTATCTTTTTCTTTTTCTCCTTCTCCACCTCCTCCTCTTCCCCCCTTTCTCCTCACCCTTTCTCTTTATTCTTTGGGGCCAAAGTGTTCTACATGTGACTACAAAGTGCATTAAGAACTACTAATGATTGCAAATCTTGTTGTAAAGCCTTAAGAAGTTCCCGGTGGCCTTTATTTCTGGCATCTGCACAGAGGCCAGGTTCCACAGGGGAGAATCCAGTCCTCTCAGACAGAGCATTGTGATCTTTAACTGGGAAGTGGCAACTTGATTTGAGAAGGAGCAGAATTCTGGCTGATTCCTAAAGCTCGGAGTGTGCAGGGCAAAGACTGACGTGTAGGCCAGTCCACTGAGGCGAGCACCTGCCTGAGAAGGGCGTGGCAGCAGCCAATGGGCTTATAACCTGGGTGGAATAGAAGGGAAGGAAAGTCTTCTCCCTTTTTCTTCAGAGAAGCTATTTTTTGCTGTTGCCTCAGATGCAGGGTGCTGTTCATTTGGTCTTCTAGTGCAGCCTCTTCAGCTTTCCGATGTGGACTCTTCAGCCTCCAATGATGGCTCTGCAGAATCCATTTTGGATCCTGCTGTCTGTGATGTAGGTGAAGAACAAGCAAGACTCCTCCCCTTCCCGTCCTCATGCCTTGGTCATAAATCCTTTGTATAATTATAGTGCATTTCATGTACATTCTGTTCCTCTAATGATATCTAACTAATATAAGCATTGTCTCTAGCCCACTTATTATTTAAATTGTGCTGTGCCAAGTCATCCACTGCTTTGAGCCACTGTAATATCATACAGTTGGAACATCAAGCCCATTTATACCTGCTTGCTGTCTGCACACTCACATGTGTGTATGTGTGCATGTGTATGTATGGATAGCTGCATATATACATGTATGTTTGTTACACATATACACACGCATTGTATAGATATGCATCTATCTATCTAAAAATGTTCAAGGAACTGCAATGATATGGAGAATGCCATGATGACAAAAGATACAATTCCCACTCTCAACTAGTCAGAAGTTATAGGAGGAAAAAATATCCTTCAATACAAGGATGAAAGGGAGATACAAAGTCAGAACTTGAGAGAACTTAGCTACTTGCTTTGTACTTGTATAGGTGTGTCTGCATGTGTGGGTGCATGCGGTTGACAGGAGGAATACACAATGGGAAAGATTAAAAAAGAAATTATACATTTATTTTATAAAAGTCTCAGGATTGAAAGCATTGTGTTTGTCTGGATGGCCTTTTATGAATTTTTCATAGAAAAGCCTTTCAACCATGGCAAATTGCTATTTATTCTTGTGCAGTTTCCTTTCCAGCTTTCCTCACTGTCATCCAGAGAATCATCTACCGACTGACCCTGCTCACTTTGTAGTTTAGCAGCTTTTGTTTTTCCAGTTTTTAATATGAAGTTTTTAAGAAACGGTTTTTAAGAAACATATAAGCACTCTGGTTAAGCACTGGGAGTTTTGGAAGAATTCTGCCTACAGATCATAACATTCTTTAGCATCTTATAGTCAATGTAGGACAAATGATCACTTTCCTGGTGTTTCTCACTTGGTTCTCCCCTTGTGTCCGCAGGTCTGGGCTCCATTCAGCCTTGGACTGGCCTCCCAGAGGACCCCACCTAGCAGTCGACAAAAGCCATTGCAGTCTGCCAACACCAAGCCTGAGCACAGCATCTCGTCTGTCTGCAAGGCTTGAGAGTGCTCATGTCAGGCTGAAGCACAACGCTTTGCTAATTTTTCTGAGTGGAGATTGTGCGGACGTTGTCTCTGTGGTGCTACTGTGCTCTTACTCCTGTGAGGAAAGGCCTAAGAGGTTATGAGCATCTGACTTGCCTTGTACTTTTGGTTTCTGTATTCACTCAAGCAGCAGGTAAGTCTGATTGTTGCCTTGCTACCATTCTTTTAGATGTATAAAATGGATAAGGAGCTAAAGCCACAGTATGACCCTAGGAAGCCTGGGGTCGGTGCTGGAGCCCAGCATTGGGAGCTCTCTGGACTGGGGTCACTTGCACATGAATGTTTATATTTTTTTCCTAAGTTTTTTTCTCTGTTTTTTTGTAGTTATGATTTTCGGTTGAGGCTAAAAAACAACAACCTTTATTTAATCTTCTAAGGAATATTTTGTTGTTCCAAATAACTTTGCCTTCCATTAGTGATAACTTGTAACACATTTTTAGAAGTCATTTAATTTTTTCTCTTAGCAGGCAGCAAACTCTTTGACCCTGACACCAAGGAAGCTCCCCAAGTTCACGCCTTAATGTGTTTGGGCCAATACCTATGACCAGGCATCCTGTATTCAGCTGGTGACCCATTGGAATCTATGACTTTGCCAAAGAACTGTTCATTTGGTAAGCCTGCAACGACAAGAGACAGAAGTCCATGTTATTCCTCTCGTGTCTTAGTCCTTCGCTTGTGCAGCAGCTGCCCAGCCTGGGGGCTGAGGATGCTCTTGTGTGTCCCCCCCGTGGCAGCTTTGGCCACAAAAGTGTTCCAGTGCCTTTGTTTTTCTTCTGCATCCCACTGATGAGTGGGGAGGACCAGTGATTGCACCCAGAGCAGAGCGGTGGGGCCAACGCCCCAGCCCCATGGAGCAGCTGGCCAGTGCTGGTGGGCTGCGCTGCAGGGAGCAAAGAAGGGAGGAAAGCAAGTCGTCACTCCTTCTTTCTTGCAGCTTGTCTCCCGTCAAGAACTATTGTCCCTGGAGCCTGCGGAGAAGGCCTGCGTGGAAGGCATCTGTGCTGGGCTTTTGCAGGGGATGGGTCTGGAGCAGGGCGGGGCGCAGACTTAGCGCTAGGCCCAGCCAGCCCGGTGTAGCAGGCGCTTCGCCTCGCACTCCTGGGGAGGACCCGGCCTGCCCTGAAGTGCAGTCCTGCCAGGGCGGGCGGTGTGCTCTCGGGATGTCCTGCCCCTCTCTTCCAGCCGCAGATAGTCCATATGCAATTGGATTTGAGGTTTTATTCTTTTCTTTTTCCACTGCAGGGTTTGTGTTATCTTTTTCTTTTACTTTTAATTATTAGGATCAAGAATTATACAAAACACATCCTAAAATTATGGAAGGAATGGAGTGTGCCTTTCACACTGCAGATCCGAGGCGCGTTTTCTCCTCCGGCTGACCTCTGTGACTAAGCTCTCTTGGCCCCGTGGGGCTCCGATCATCACGACCGGTCTGTGCAGGGCTGCTCTTCCCAGACACTGGCAACATCTCTCTTGCTGTCTTGAATCGCTGTGATGTGGGAGGACTTTTTCTACCTGGTTTTCCAAGAGCAGATTTTCTGTGAGGTTATGATTTCATTACTGAGACAGAATGCTTACCTCATTGGAGGTATTTATTAAAGAAGAGCATGTGAATTAGTAAATCATAAATGGGTTATAGATTCTAAGGTATTTGGTCATGCATCTAGATGTACAGTTGTGTGGACATATAAATGGGGATAATCATTGAAATATAAGCATGATACTACAAATAAAAACATTGACTCTAAGTTTTATGTAGAAGGCATGAGATAAACGAGACTACTTTGTATAAGGGAAGCAAAAGAATAATGTTCAAGACAAAGACAGGCATTTGGATGCAATTGACCCCTAATTTCCATTTCATTCAAAACAGTAAACTGCAGCATCCAAAAATATCTTGACTATTACACTTATTAATAAGCATGCATCATCCCTCAGGTAAAAGCATGGTGAATGCTTTTGGGCTCTATTATTTAATAAGCAATATTTTCTCAACTGAAATGAATATAATAATATTGCACTATGAAACAATTTTTAAAAATTTTATACGTGAGAATAGAATTTAAAAAAACAATCAGGTTCTACATAGCATTTTAACACCTTGGCATTAAAGCCACTTTGTAAAGCGTCCAGCAACTGAAAGTGAGCAACATACTTGCTATTACTTCAAAAAGTATCTCCAGGGATTTCTGTGTCCAGGACTTGATCTGCCCAATAGTACGTTTGGGATGTGGTGGAAGCTTCAGCAGGGAAGATTCCGTGGGCGGTCCATATGCATCACGAGGGGAGTGTCCTCGGAAGGGAAGTGGGGCCTGAGGGGAGGTCTGTAGGTCACGAGGGGTGTGTCCTCGGAAGGTAAGTGGTGCCTCAGGGGAGTTCTGTAGGTCAGGAGGGGAGTGTCCTCGGAAGGGAAGTGGGGCCTCAGGGGAGGTCTGTAGGTCACGAGGGGTGTGTCCTCGGAAGGTAAGTGGTGCCTCAGGGGAGTTCTGTAGGTCAGGAGGGGAGTGTCCTCGGAAGGGAAGTGGGGCCTCAGGGGAGGTCTGTAGGTCAGGAGGGGAGTGTCCTCGGCAGGGAAGTGGGGCCTCAGGGGAGGTCTGTAGGTCAGGAGGGGTGT
>PVKA01010822.1:0-62995 GCA_004027165.1 Ctenomys sociabilis
CTGCAACCATAGGGAGTTATTCAAAGAAATTGTCGACCATATCCATTTACAGCTCAGCTTAATATTATGGGCTCACGATGTATACTTCATTTTTATACTTTTATACTTTTCTGCTGGATGGTTAAGACCTAGGTAGATCCAAACTTATATACCAACACATGAACTTTATATTTCCTATGTGGTCATTGAGGTCTTCTCAAGAACCTAAGATCACAAGTCACTACACTTTTAATCCACCTGGCACTGGTGGCTAATCTGTTAAAATCTGAAATCTCACCAAACTAATTTTGAGTTGGGGCCACATTTTTTTCAAGGTTTAAAGGCTTCTCTCCTGGTCTTAGTTGTGCTCATCCCAAAATAGAAAGATAGTACAGTTTCACATTTAACATCAACAAGATTCTGCATAGATGCCTAGAGTTTATCACATCTCCTGAAGTCATTTACCACGGTGTTACATTATTCCTTCTCAGGATCTGAGCCTTACCACTACCCCTCTATAACAGACACACAAACACACACACACATACAGAGAGAGAGAGAGAAAGAGAGAGAGAGAGACAGAGAGAGACAGAGAGAGACAGAGAGAGAGAGACAGAGGCAGCACATTAAATCGTGACATGGAATATTCTGGAAAACATCTCTGCAGTACCAAGATAGACCTTGGCTAGGCTAGGATATATATAAATGCCTGGTTTTGCCTCCTTACATTCCTGAAAACAGTATTTCTGAGCCTGCACAGCTCATTGAAACAAATCACAGAATCCAAGCATTAGAAAGCACTTTACAAACAGCTAAGTCTTACATAGACCTTCCAATGTGAATTAAACCAGTCCAATCTTTCATTGCTATCTGATTCTCCTACAGTCATACAAATGCCGAGCAAAGGATAAAAGAGCCATTTTTCATGACCTTCCTCGCTTCTCTGAACAAAGCCCAGTGTCAAAATCTCTGAAAAGCACGTATTATAGTAAAGAACAAGATTCAAAAAAAAAGTGTTTGGAAGCATTCATGGTACAGAGAAATAATTTCCTCTCTCCCATCTCCAAATAAAAAACAACCTTATGATGTGTTAGATTGAAATGTTTAAATATTGAACCAGTGCCAAAAGATGATTTGTAAGCCTCAATAAATTTCATGAAACTTAAAAATGATATTATTATCCCATCTGACAGAGTGTCTTTCAGGACTTAAAGCTGTGTGGCCCAGATTAGGGGCCTTCTAATGAAAAATAAACGTGCACCACATTTGACTTCCAGATATAGTGACACGTAAAATACTAAAAAGCATCTAGTCAATGAAGACTCTTTGCAATTGCTAGTTAGTGGAAGCAATTCTGCCTCCAACATGGAGCAATGGGGTGTTTTCTTTGAGGGTTAAATATTAATAAGTAACAACCTGAAGTTTTTTTTGCAGAGAGAAAAAATAAAGGCAGATTTGCATACAGGAAAGGCAACACAGAGCCTATCCTTTCTCAGTGGGATATCCAAATTCAATATTTATAAAGATGAACGGCAGATTCCTTGTGATATCAGTATATTATTCACATACACAATATATTCACGTGTCATTTGTACATCAGAGCTGTTCCACATAAACAGCACTAGCCATGGCTGCAGCAGTCATTTCCACAGTGTCAATTGTACCCATCCCATCATCCTCGCCAGGATCGATTTCCTAAACACCAGGCAAATTAGACCAAACATCCCTGCTTAGTTTTATTTTCTCCCTTCTCTATTCCTCTGTTTCCATCTCTACACCAAAAGCACTTTATGCAAATCGCATCTCTTCTTTTGCCACCTCCTGAAATGCTTCAGAGTGATGGAGAGATGGTCGGGAGGAGGGGGTGGGCGTGAACGGATCCTCCTTCACTCTCAGATGCTCTGAGCTCAGAGCAGGTGCAAGATTGATGATGCTCCCTGAGTGTGCGGAAAGATCTCCTCCTTGTGAGAGGCTGTTCATGAGGCTTGATAGACTTGTCATCTCTTAATAAACATTGCTGATATGTCGGGAAGCGAGAGCCAGGGCAGGAGAAGGGCACACCCAGAATGCACTTTCCTCCTGATGATTTACTCCGTGTGTCCCGAGGATGGTGCCATAGAATTGTAGATTTTATTCCCCAGCTTGGAAGTCCTCCAGAAGAGTCTCACTTCTTTCTTGGAACCAGAGGGGAACATCTGGGATCCAGGTCCTCCCCTTTTGAGATGCTTCTATTGTCCTAGATCTCTTAGAATAGGCCTTTGGGGTTCTTGAACAAAGCGGAAGCCTTGCTCTTTCAGACGCTGTCCCCAGATGCACAAGGTCCTCCACAGATGACCACAGTTTCCATTCCCTAGGGATTTGCTCCTCTAAATTTTCAAAACAGTACCAAGAGCGCATCTGAGCCACATTCCTGAAGTCACACCACAGCCAAAGCCACTCAAGGAGAGAATTTATCCTGATCCTCCAGAGTTCTTTACCCCTCACTCTTCTCTTCCCATCTCTTCTTGCTTCTTTCAATCCCTGGGGAAACCACCTGTCTCTGCAAATAGAGAGGTTTATTCACTAGTCTGGCCTTGCTGCCCTTTCCTGAGTGCAGCCTGTGGCGAGAACTCCCTGAATTTCTTCCCCTTCATCCACTACAGGGAGCCAGTCTCTGCTTCTCCATCCACCTGGGGAGCTGGCAGCCAACACACATGACACAGACATTTAATTCTGGGTGACTGTGAAGGGATAAATTCCATCTTCCTCCTTATCCCCCCCCCAACCTGAAGCCACACTTACTTTTCCCTGGCAGATAACTATAAATGCTCTAATGTTCATCTTTAATTTCACTCTGAAGTCTCACGCTGCATCAGGATGTGACCAGTCCATTTCCCTTAACACGTAGAGGACATTAGAGCCTCCTAGAAGACAGGGAGCCAGTGGCCTTCTGAGCCTTTCTGGGCCTCTTTTCAAGGGGTAAAGTCATTCCTGCTGGTGGTGTTGATGATGGCAATGAAGGTGCTTGCCAACAGCTTCTCCCAGGCTGCAGAAATTTTTCATTTGTCAGGTCAGCCCCACCATTACAATAACAAAACTCAAAGACACAATGGAGCCCCAACCCAGAGTCCTACTGAAGTCCCAGCCTCTTCCTAACTAAGCATTCTGTTTCCCACACAGGAAATTGCTCTCTGATATTCTAAAGACTTTTATGTGTAACATGTGTGTGGCCAAAGAGTGAGCTTACATTTTCATCTTGAAATAATTGCGATTAATAAATTACAAAGGAGCTGCAGTGCTCACTTTGCTCCCAGGGGAGCCACACTGTTTGGATTCCTAGAAATCAGCCACTCTCAGAGTTCAAGGAGGTTTGCAGGAGAAGTGTGTTTGCAGTGGGGAAGGGGACGAAGTTTACCTTTGTGATAGGCTTCCAGAGTCGGCTTTTATTCTCTGTAGCAGGCTTGCTCTTAAAGGCAACGTCCCCTTCACCATTCCATCCTCCCTCCCTGCCTCCTCCCAGTGCCAGCATAATGCACTGGATAACATGGCTTCTTTCCTGTCTTCTGCTTTCCAGGCAGGAAGCCTCCAGCAACCATGTGGGCTGCAGATCTACTTAATGGGGACCAGAAAAGAGCTCCTCTGTGACGGTGTGTAAGGAGTTAGCGGCTTTGCTCTCAGGGAGCCTTCTCTTCCCTCCTCTTCCTTCTCCTCCCTCCCATTTCCTTCTTTCTTTTCTTTTCTTTCCCTTCCCTTCCCTTCCCTCCTTTCTCCTTTCTTTCCTCCTTCCTTCCTCTCTGTGTCTGTCTGTGTCCCTCTCTTTCTCTTTCTCTCAGACTCTTCCAGAAACACCAATGACTTGGGTGGAAATACTAGAATTCACTCAAGAAGAGTCCTTAAGCTTAATCTAGGCAGAACACCAAACAAATAAGAAGCCATAGGTCCCTCTTGAGGCTGGTGGAGTCTCTGACCCTTGAACTGTTTGCTTCACCAGTTTTTGGGTTGGTTTGTTTTGTTTGTTTATTTGTTTTGGTGCCAAGGATCAAATTTGGGACCTTGAGCTTGCCAGGCAGGAGCTTTTGCTACTGACCCAACTTCCTGGCTCCTTCCCCAGTTTTTATAACCCCCACCACACACACACACACACCCCTGTTTTAACACTTGGGAAACAGAGATGGTCTGTGGGTAATGACTTACACACAAGAATCTCTCAGTGAATCATAGTGATTATTATTGTCAGCACTGTTATCACCATCATCAGCATCATGGTTACCAGTGACGATGGCAATCTCCTTCATCAATTCACCGAACATTTATTGCCAATGTCCTATGTGGTCCAGACAGGTAAAAGCAAAGTGCCTGTCATAAATGTATGTGATCACTCATCCAACTAATATGGAAATACTCAAAGAAACCAGGAAGGCCCATACTATATCAGGTGAGGGGGAAAAATAAGGATACAACTGTCATAATAAAACAAGGTTATTCAGCTTTGTCTCCACCAGTCTTGAAAATTAAGACACCACCCAGTTCCTTCCCAATTGTTCTTGGCATTGTTGAGTGGCTTCTTGAGGGATCACAAAATATTTCCCTCAGCTGGTGAGAAACAGTCCCCACGAATTCCCTATTCCTCTCTCCTTTGTACTGCTATGCTCAATAAAACAAGGATGAACTTTTCTTCTGTCTTCAGGTGGCTTTATATATGTGATTTTGTGGGGGATGAGCGAGAGAGCTGGAAGAAGATTTTTTAAGTGCTGGCTCAACCCTTTGCACCAGTTTGCCTTTCCTAGATTAATAGATTCTGCCGCCATCAATTGTCATATCTGTTGCTTCATATTTCACATGCATTTATATTTCTTGCTAGGATTCTGAAAGGTATTTTTGAAAATACTCCTTCCCATAAATTCACTCAGTCCTAAAGTTAGCAACATACCCTGAGGAGACCCAAACAGCTTCCTGACCTAGGGCCCCTCCACCTGCATGAGCCTTCCTCCGGGCTCTCCTCCTCCTAGTTGTGCTCATGCGAGGGATGTGCTCCACTGAATAGATGGATGCCCAAAGGCTTGGTTCTCCACATCAAGTCCATACTCCTGCATGTGCAACCAGAGCTCCATTAAAAAGATGAATTTTATTTCACTTCTTGTAATTTTAAGTTATAGAATAGTGCAGCCTGGTGGTCTCAAAGCATCAGAGAAATCTTAGTAAAATACATTTGATTTTTACTTTTTTCTTTATCACTGCCCCCCTCCCAAGCAACTCTTATGAGAGTTGACAGAAAAAATAGAGGAGCAGCCCCTTTCTTCATAATACTATATATTTGGGCATAGTTTGGGTTTAAGTCCTCCTTATTCCCAGTAGAGAGATACTGAGTTCTCAGAGTAGTCTATAAATCAGAAACACAAATCCCTCACAGAGTAGCTCACCTGAATAAAGAATTCCAGTGTTCCACGCAGTGAGCTCAGGTGGTAGCTGTGATAGCCACTGCCCTTCCCATCCTGCTCTGTGGTCCTTACTGAGTGGTTTCATCTTCATGGTCAGAAGTTGGCAGCTATAGTTCCAAACACCAGGTCTGTGTTCCAGAGAGAAAGAAAGAGAAGGGAGTGAAAAGGGAAACGACTGAATGAACTTTGACCTTTAAAACATCTCTCCCAGGAACCTCATAGAGTAACTGCCACTTAATTCTCACTGAAGAGAACAAGGTCACCTGCTAATCTCTGTTTTCAAGGAAGTCTGGAAAGGTGGCTCACTGCCATCCCAAACATGTTTTTTTGCCAGTGGAAAGACTGGACACGTTTCTGCCAAGAGAATGGTATTTTATGCCGTGACTAAAGTCAACACAGACTTACATGAGAGAGCACTGTGAAGTACAATTTCTGAGAAAGACTCTTACCTTAGGTTATTGACATTCTCTGAAAGTAAAAGAGAAATTTGAAGCAAGACAGTTTCCTCAGCTGTGTTTCCCAGGGTCCAGAGTGAAGTGGTAGATGACACCTTGCAATCCCAGGTGAAACAATGCACATTTGCGCAGAATTTTCCAGGAGAGTAGCTGCTAGCTTGTCCACTGTGCATTTATGGTCCACAAGCACCAATACTACACACCAGGGGTACAAGTGCCACCCTGCTTCCAGGCAAGTGCGGAGCCTGCAGGAGAACCATGTGCAGCACTGGCCTGGAAGTTAAGAGACATGACATTTGGTATTTGACTCTGCCCCTGGGAAAATTGAAGACAAGAATTCTTTCATAGATCTGGCCTGAACACAGAGCAAAGAAAGTACCTGTATCTACAGAAAAACTTCCTTCAAAGCCAGAATAAAGAGCATCTTTTTTAGGAATGAGGCATAGAAGCAAAACACCTGGGTTTGTTTTGATAAGGAAACAGCTAAGAAGGCCAAAGATCTGTCCTAAATAATAATCTTTTTTTATTCCTGCAATGGATAAATCATTTTGCCTCCTGCTTGGTCTGGGACAATCCTAAGAGACTTCTTCGATACCAGCAATGTGACTAATAGCACCTCCTTTGATGGTAAGTAATATGATAAATAATATGGTAGTGAAGAACCCTTATGATTACTGTTTCCCCAGATGTTAATCTATGAGCACACTAAATATTGCTGAGAAGGTACTATCAATTCCTTTTCGGGGAAAGTGTATATGTAGTTAATTAGATTACTTTGAAGTACCAATTAGGATATAGAAGGATCATAGGAGTAACAGCAAATGATTGCTGAATTACTTTCTCAGAAGGATAATTTTAGGTAACAGGAGGCCTTTCGTCTTGCAAATAGGTTGGCAAGTTTAACCAGGTCAAGGAATAGAAGACAACATGTAAAATATTATAACTGATCTTCTAGTCTGTATGCACCAACACAGAATTTGTATTATATAAATTGACAAAATATAAGAGCAAAATATTAGCTTAAAAAAAGAGTCCAAAGATATGCCTAACATAGATTTTCATGTTTTGGTCAAGCCTTCTCATTTCATAATAGGTTTTAGCAATCAAAAATCATTAATTATTTTCCTCTATAATATCACTGGAGACAAATAAGAATCTGAACATGACCCAAATGAGTTTTTTTATATGTGAAAATCATCAGTTACTTATACAGCAGGATACAAAGACAGGTAACTGATGTTCTTTCTAGATACAAATCTGTCACAACTACATTTCTTAACCCACCCCCCACAAATGTGAAGAGGGAAAATACAGGAAAAAGGGAAGAGCAAGAAGATAGCCCATACACCATAGAGATTAAAAGTATCCTGTAGATAGATAGAACATATTGGCGAACTATGATCTTTAAATCTAACTTCTATATATAGTCAGTAAAAAGTTAGTTTAGGATGCCACACTAGTAAGTGCCACTTATGATCCCTTTAAAATTGTAACAATTCCTTTAAAATCATAACAAAATCTTTCATGAAGTTTCCAATCTCCATAACTTACATGTGGCATGTATTCCCTTATAGAGACTCATGAAAGAGTTTGTTACATGCCTTGCTTGAATCCAGCTACATGGGCCTAACTCATTTCCCTAATATAGTCATTTAACACCACTACCAGAGTAATAAATGGGGCTGAGGTGGCATGACTTGTTTTTTTGTGAACCCAATACCAAATAATTTATTCATCATCCTCACTTCCACTTCTCTAAGCTTGTGGATTCTGTCCTGTAACATCCTACAGGCTCCAAGGCCAGCCTTGTCAGGATTTATGAAATTCAATTTCTTCCCTTTTTAGAAATCAAAATAACATTTTCTCCTTTAGATTTCCAGCACTTCTGTGACTTGCTACAAATCTGCAAAGATCACACATTTCAATGCAAGTTGCCAGATATGAAATGCTTACTAGTTGTCAGTCAGCATGTGAGAGTTCTCATGCACATTATCTCCTCCATCTAAAAGGGATCAGAGGGTTCAGCTGTGATTTAAGCTACTGGAACATAAAATTTTAATTTTTAACATTTTTAAATGAACATAATAGAATTTATTATCTATTTCCTTACAAAATGCAAGTGTCTCCAGGGTCACTCTGCCAAGCAAACTCCCTCCTCTAGTATCTTATGGAGCATCAATCAAGTCCCTGTATGGGAAAAACCCCAGTGCCTTTCTCAACAGCTTCTGAGGATCCAGAGGATGTTAATTAATCCTCTTGTTACTTGTCACCACTGACAACAATGTTTCTAGATTTTTTTAAGTTGCCTCTCCAGACCACTGAGTCATCCCCTCTCTTCCATACTTCAGGGTCTGAGCATCTCTTTCTTTCCAAACAGAGCTGCCGCTAAGCTGTAACAGCAAAGCCTGGAATCTGTGCCTGAATAGGAAGCTCAGTCTACCTCACACTGGGATGGCTCCCACTGTATCAAAGAATGGGGAAAAGAGATGAAACTATTTGAAAATCCCTCAATTTTGCCTCCTAGATATGGAGTTGGGACCACTCAGACTGTGTTCTACAGGAGTCCATGGCCTTCCAGTTCTTTGGAAGAATATTTCTCCTCTTTGATAAAGAACCATAAAAGAGTCCTTTCTCTGAGGAAGAGTAAGAAATGAGATGAGACAGTGAGGACAATACAAGCTCTAAAGAGGTTGGGTCCGGCCATGAATATGAGCTGTGTGTCGATGCCATATATGCTGCTATTTTAAAATGTTTGTTTTCTGGTATTCCGTGGATTTAATTTATTTGGAAATTATATATCTTCAGTGGGGCAGATTTCTATGCTGTTGTGATGATTTTAATTTCTAAACACAGTCAAAAGGTGTTTGGAGCTAAGTCTGACAATTAAGGTGACTAAGGTGTCACTAGGTCAAAAACCAGATGTGACAATGTTGCCATGATACTGGTGTTTCCTCTAAGTGGAGAAAGAGCTGTTAAGAATATTCCCAGAGAGGAATTCACAAAGCCATGTGAGTGCTTGTAGTGAGAGCACTGAGAAGCAATGCCCTCACCAAGGACATGTGACATCATGGCTAAGAGCAGAGCCTGAGTTGGTCACAGCTCCAGGGCAGATGCTACACTCTGCCTCTCACTCAGCAATTTGTGGATGTTTTTAAACCATTTTTCACTTCATATTCTTCAGCTGGAATGGATGAATGGTGCCTGCCTGGGAAGAATTGTTGTAAGGATTTTTATGCCAGGTTTTTATACCTAGTTGGTGCTCTACTGATACTTTACTTTTGCAACTTTATTGGGAAGTCTAAGACTCATGAACCCCCTGGCTGACTTCCCATCTCAAGGCGAGTGTTTTAAAACAATTGAAACAATGATTACACCCTTGTGAAATATGGTGGACCTGAATTTGCTAATTCTAAACTTCGATGTACACAGAAACAGAGAAGTCATTTCTGGGTACCCAAGAAGCAAAGGTATGATGTGGTTAAAATGTAATTTCATGAAATCTAAACATTTTTTGGTGATTCTGAGCATTAAACCTAAGGCCTTGGCACTGAGATGGCTCCCCAGCTCTTTTGTATTTGGGGATGGAGTCTCACTAAGTCTCTCAGACTGAGAGCAAAGTGGTCATCCTGCTTCCTCAGTCTCCCAGCACGCAAAATCCAATGGCTCAGTGCCCAGTGAATCTGAGATATATTCACAACTTTGCATCCTTGATTCGTGGGAAGACTCCATTAAGTGGACACAGTAAAATAATCCAGAGAATATCATGTGAATATTCCCTGGATCAAAGTTTTGTCTTCTTTAATATAGAATATGACTTATACACATAATATAAAGTATGATTTAAACATTTGGTACATGCTGAAATTAAAAAAGAAAATTATTACAGCTAAAGACACATTGTCCTTAGTCTCGCTAGGATTACTCTCCCTCCTTTCAGAGACCCTTGTCCCATCACGCTTGCAACTATCTTTTTTCTTTTCTTTTTTTTGGGGGGGGGGGACAGAATGAGGGATTGAACTCAGGCCCTTGCACTTGCCAGGGAAGCACTTCTTCCACTGAGCCATCTCCCTGGATCCCATGCTTGCAACCTTCTGAAGCAGTTGCAGAGATCCTCTTCCATGAACATCTTGATGCTATTGTAGCTGCGTCCTGAATCTATTCAAAATGCTTACCTTTCATGGACATTTGGACTTCAGGGTAGAATCAGAAGTCATGCCTGCCAGATTCAGTGACAAGGTGAATGAGGACACCATGATACTTTTATGGTCTTGCCTTTGGCTGGAACACACGATAGTAGTGTTCATAGCAGCTTTGGTACATCTCATAAAGACACTCCCAAAAGAGGGCTTCCAGAACTGCTTCAAAAAGTGGCAAGAATGGCGAGATAAGTGTGCTGGAAGGAAAGGAGAATGTGTTAAAGGGGATTGATTGCAATGGCTTTTACTGCAATCAAGTCTTACTGAAACATACACTGTATTTTCAGTTACCTCAAAGTATAACTCACAAAACACATGCATGTAAAAGAAAAAAAAATTTTGGTGGAACCAGGCATTGAACTCAGGCCCTTGCACTTGCCAACCAAGTGCTTATTCCAGCCCCAGTAAAAGAAACATTTTCATTTGAAATTTGAAAAAGATCTTCTTTCTGGAAATTCTAGTTTGAGACAATGAAAATAATAGTAAAGAGATATAAAAGCATAGATTCCTACTATAATGACCATTAGGAGAGGAATCTTGTCAGTGACTAGGCATACTTATTATTAAGACTAACTTAAATAATAATAGCAATATAAGGGGCTGGGGAGATGGCTCAGTAGAATAAGTGCTTCCCTGGCAAGCACAAGGGCCTGAGTTCAATTCCTGGTTCCACAAAGAAAAAAAAAGAATAATAGCAAAATCTGTGAAGCTAGTGAGCACAATGCCAAATGATGGATCTACATTGCTCGTATTAGCTTCAGTTTCACTTCAAAGTATCCCCTAGTCACATATTCAAGAATAATTCTCATAGATATAAATATCAATTACAGGATTCAGGGAGATAGCTCAGTAGAATAAGCACTTACCTGACAAGTGCAGGGTCCTGAGTTCAATCCCCAGTACCCCCCCCAAAAAAAACCCTCAATTACATAGATGTACCAAAACACAAGTAACAGAAATTAAGATCAAAGGTATGCACAAAGCTCTTGGAATTTCTGGGCACATCCTTGGGATTTATAGAAGGGACCAGGCTAATGAGATAAAGAATGTTCTCCACTATTGGCAGCAGGAAGAACAAGGAGAAAGCCTGCTCTTTTAAAGGAAATCACTCATACTTGGACACCTGGTGATTTTACAAAAGAGAAGATTCCCGCAGCAAGGGAAGTCCTGTTCCTGCAGCAGGCAGAGTTATGGGGTCAGCCTGAATTCCATAAAGCTTCTGAGGCTTGTGAAAGGCACTATATGGGCTTCAATAAACAACAATGATCAGGTTAACCTCTTGCTTCTGAGATGCTCCTGACTTTCTATTTGCTGAAGGACCTGATTTAGAACATGGGCAACACCATCCCCCTCCCGATCCTGCCCTTTGCAAAGCAAATGCATTGTGACAAAAGGACAAAACATAATCTCAAAACCAAAGTTTACTTGATGAGTATGGATGTTGGACTTGAATGTGAAGGTGTTTTATATTATTGCTCTTTTCTCTCAGCCAAACAAAGAGAGAGCACTCCTCCACAGTGCTTTTTTTTTTAAGTCCCTCTGAAGGGCTCCTGCTCTCAGTAGTTATATAACAAAGTGGTGGCATAATATATGGGGGCAGTGGGACAGGCGTTGAAGATATCTGTATTTGCAGCCATAATGAGAGCTAGAGGGAACAAGGGGGGTGATTTGGATAATAATTAATAACCTGAATTTCGAGCACAACTAGAGTCGCATGCAAATTCTATGACCCTGCAGCAGCACCTCATGAAGAAGAAGGTGCTTTATTGCCTCTGTCGGGCATTCCCCTCTCAGCTGTGATTGCTCATAGCCTTGGTGGTTTGCATACTGCAGTGAAACATTCTGCGGTAATGAATGAGAACCCAGCCACTCTGAGCACAGCAGAGAGAAGCTGCCATACATAATTGGCTCCCCCCTCACTACCACCCCCCTCCCCTTTGCAAAGGAGAGGAAGTGCTGCAAGCAAACACTTTGACACCATGCAAAAGGCACTGAGCCTCGGCACATAGGCTTACACCAGTCTTACAGGTGCACCTTTCCCAGAGATTCAGAGAGAACTAGGTTGGATTATGAGACCCTTCCCTCCAAACGCCGGGAATTTCCGCACTCTGATGAGAAAACAAGATTGCTAGAATCCTGTAGATTTAAACCTGCTCCCTGAACCACTTCCCCCTATAGTATCTGAGTTCAGACTATGAAATGAGGATATCTGTGTGAAAGACTGGAACAAAGAGAGTGAATAAATTCCAATCTATTTTTTCTTCTAAGATATATCTACAGTTTTAGTTGCTGTTGTTTTAATTTCAGCTTGAGTGCCTGGATCCTTGCTCTAATTTAGCTTTTCAACTAAACATGTGATTGCTCATTGACTAGACAATGATTTTTTTGAGGTATAATTAGTGAAAATGTCAGACATAATGACTGAATGGAACACAGCACCAGTTTAGGAATATGTTTCAAAATTTTATACTACAGAAGTACAAAATTTTATTATTACATATATCTTCCATTCTATAACATAGGATTTACTTTTCTATCTTGAGTTCTCCAATAAGGTAGCACTCTGCCTGTCTGGCTTAAGTGACTGTACTTAATTGCAAACAAATATGTATATTGTACTAGTACACAGACCTAGTGACTAACCAAACTAGAGGGCCAGGAACAAATTTTATCATAAATAGGAAGCACTAGCCTAATAAAAGTTTATTGTTGAATATAAAATAAAACGCTAGTGAGAATGTCTTTGGCACTTATAGGTGTAATACTCAGAGCCTAGGAGAAAGTTCTGGTTTTATTAATTCAAGCGCTAGAAATTTGGCTAACATTATCATTTGGTAGTTCTCTGCTCTGTACAGTTATTTGAGAAATACATAGAATGGTTCTCTGATTTACTAACTTACAAGTATAATGAATTACTTAAAACTAAGTGAGCTAATATCAAGACTTAGCAACATATAGTTAGGGTTAGTATAATAGACCAGTCACTGAGAGCAAAAGTTTTGAGAGAGACTCCTGCATTCAAATATGGAAAGATCAAAAGTTGCCATGACAAAGATCAACAAGATAAATTTGATTATTTATCTATTATCTATTTATTTGACACAGGGTTTTGCTACACAGTTCACACTTGTGGTGAGCCTCCTGTCTCAGCCTCTCCAGTGCTGGGGCTACAGGCATGTGCCACCACACACAGTTTTGGGGCTGGCACGGTGCTCCTGGGGTTCTGGGGCCAGTATGGCATGTGGTACTAGAGATCAAACCCGGGTCCTTAAGCTTACCAGGTAGGCACTTAGACTGCTGAGCTAGCTCCCCAGCCCCAACAAAATAACTTTGACTTAGAATGGTAGTCACAAAACACGTATAAGGGAATAGCATTGAGTGATGGAGTTAGAAAAGGAGCTACGTATGGGTGATAAAGTTTCAGATTGGCCATACTTACCAAAAACCTATTCTTTTCTTTCTCTTATGATGAAGCCTAATTTTCTTTAGAAGTTAAAAATGTAACTCAAATAAATGCTGTCTTTTTTAGTTTCCTTTGAATCTATATCTGGCTGGTATTAGGTTTTCCCGAGGAAACAGAAGCAGAACTTCAGGTGAGAATTTCCAGAAGTTTTTTTCAAAGGGGGATAAAGAACTATAGTGATCCCTTTCATATCTTTCTCTTTCCTTTATTCCCACTTGGTAAATAAACATTTGGCAGCACAAAGGATCAAAGCCAGACCTAAAAATGGCAGAACAGAACAGAAGGAGCCTAAGTCTCATGGCTTTGTGGAGTTACCAAACCTGACCCAGATAATCCCTTCCAGAATTCTTTTACTTAAAAGAATAAACCTTGATTTGTTTAAATATCTTTGTCAAATCACTGCTAAACACAATTCCCCACAAATCAGCCACCAAAAAAAGAACTTTCATTTTCTTCCTACTGTGACAGAAAGTCATTGAGAGATTTGTTAAACACATGAGTTGCATGACTCAGTTTATATATTTATAAAGCAAATGAACTGCTGTGTGAAGAATGGATTGAAGGGTGAAAGAGCAAAAGCCAAGAAGTCAGATAGTTAGAGTTTTTGTTCAAAGGATGAATGAATGAAGCTTGGAGTTGGGTGGTGTCTGTGGAAATGGTGAAAGAAAGGAGGGACTGAAACATTTTGGAGGTTGGCACAATAGAACATGATGAAGGATTCGATGAGAGATGAGAAGGCATGAGGTGCAAGCAATAAATCTTAGGCATTCCCTCTAATTTACAACTACAAATATTTATCACAAAATGTCTTTGTTGAGCATATAGTAAAAGAAAAAGGAATAAATTAAGGGAAATCAAGACTCAGCTTTGCAAAGCCTCACCATTTAGAGGTAACACACAAAACAAAAAGCCAGACTAAAAGCGAAATAAAGACATTGGGGAGATAAAAGACAGATTAGATGGTGGGACTCCAGATCTCGAAAGAGAAGAATCTTATTTCAAGAATGAGAGAACATTCTGTGGTACCCAGTGTTGTTAAGAGTTCAAACAACACAAGACTCAATAAAGCATTAAGGATGAAAACAGGTGGGTGCTACAACACTAACAGAGCCACAAAATAGTGTGCTAGGTGGAAACCACAAGCGAGTGGGCTCGAGAGAGAAGAGTGGAGGGGCCTTTCATTTCACGAAATGGCAAAATAATTCTGACAAATCCTCCTAATAAAAACAACCAAAAGAACCAGGTATGGTGGCACAGGCCTGGAATCCCAGTGCTCTCAGATGCTAAAACCAAAGGATGGCAACTTCCAGCCCAGCCTGCACAATTCAATGACTTAATAAGAACCTGTCTCAAAAATAAAAATGGCTGGGGATATAGTTCAGTGTGAGGAACCTGGAAGAATGCTCAGTGCTGCAAAAGTGTGTGAGAGGGAATAAATCTCAATCGTGGAGCCCTTGCCGAATAGCTGCAAGGCCCTGAGTTTGATCCCCAGCATGACAAAAACAGAAAGGAGCAACTAGAAAGGCACATTCACATATCCGTGCAATGTTGTACTTGAAGTCACCATGAATGTGTTAAAGCTAATCAAGCCTGAAGACTAATGTGACGTATCAGTCTGTGCTTATTCAAGACACAGATTTAATGCAAGACATACAAATATATAAGAACTTACAAGATTGGCTTACAGTGGCCTCCCACAGATTCAGGTGTGGAACAGTGTGAAAGGGCTGTCTGCCCATCAGAGAGCAGAAGGATCTAGTTGGAGGCCTGGAGGTCACACAAGTGTCCTCACTACAGGCTGAAAAGTCTGTGATGGAAAGCTGAAGGATCTGCACTGGAAGGCCAAAGGGTCTTTGTGGATGCTCAAGAGTCTGTGTTGGAAGCCAGGAGACAATGCCCAAGATGATGAGGAAGACTGAAGCTCCTCAAAGGGAATAGAAATAAGCCTTCATCCTCCATTCCCCTTTTATTCCATTCAAGTGACGAGCATGTTGGTTGGTGTCACTTACACTGTGGGTGGCTTGTCTGTTTTCAGTCAGTCCCTTCAACTACACCTAGAACTATACTGATGCAACTTAGTTGGATGTATGTCACCAGAATTGACACAATCAGTTAACTATTACAAGTGGCACAGACAGATTTTAATGAGGACCAGTGTGAACCAAACCCAATTTCAGTTTGTACAGAGTCGAATGAGTCTTTCAAAAGCAGAATGAAGTATTAAGGAGAGCGATAGGTCAAGGTAAGAGTCAAAGAAGTGAAAACTTTGAAAAATCAGGAAAGGGGCATTGATTGATGTGAAACCTTCTGGGTTTGCTAACTGGAGGTTATCAAATTAAGTTTGGACTCTTTTGTAGAGGTTAGGAGTCTGCTTCACATGTTATCTGGAACAAACAACAATCAATTTCTTAAGAAGCTTTGATTATTATAATTTTTTTAAGGAAAGAGTCTACAGGGTGTTCAGGGTCTCACTACTAGACTGGATTCATAGTGATCCACCTGTTTACAGCCTCCCAAGAGCTGGGATTACAGTTGTGTGCTCCCATGCCCAGTCTCAATTGCCATCTCAGCACACCCCAGAGGCAGGGCTGGCATGGCAGGCCAAGGGATTGAACCCCCAGCCTCTGTGCCTGCTTGCAGGTGCTTTAATCCACTGAGCTATTTCACTGATCCTGAAGCTTTATTTTTCAGAAAGATATTTTAGGAGGGAGTAGGGATCATTGTGATCCTCAATCTGTTAAAAACTAGGTTAATGTTTTATTCAAGTCCTTCTAAGGCAAAGTTGAGGCTTACTTGAGAAAAGGATTGAGACAGTGAAGCAATGACTTGGTTGAAGATTCCATGTCAGGGCCAGAGATGGAGCGTGGTGGTAGAGTGTCGGCATGTGTGAGGTCTGGGTTGATCTCCAGCACCACAAACAAAACAAAATTTTGTGAGAAGATGCAAAGCATCAACTAACTATGGTCCCATGAGTGAGAAGAAAGCAACCCCAGGAGCTGAGAAGAATGCTAGAGGTGTTTTCTCCTAGCAGCATTTCCCATTCCCAGAATAGACTGCCAAGACTGGAAAGAAAGCCAGAGGCCAGGGATTTCAGGAGGGGCCCTGGGGAATGCTTCACCCATAAGTTGTGTCAAATGAGCCACCAAACAAGAATGGCAGTGGCTCGCAATCCAACAAGGCCTAGCACAAATGCACATTACTTCAAACTCTAACATCTCATATTATTTCTGCTTCTAGCACATTCAGAGTTACAAAGTCCTCAAAGCAAAATGTCAGCATTGCCTCAAATTATTTCTATAAATTTTGACTAATGATACTTGCATGGCTTTTAATTGAAAATTACTCAGGATTGTGTGATGGAAAACACAGCAAGTAATAAAACAGTACTACTTGAAGGAGAAATGAGGACATTTTACAGTGATGAATGCATAAATTTGCCAGAAAAATTCAAGAATTCTAAACTTATATGCAACTAATAATTTGCCAAAAATATATGCAAATTTGTCAACTATTGATAGAACTTCAGGAAGAATATAATCAATAAGCAAAACTGAATTTTTTCTCAGCAATGGATAGGACCAGAAAACAAAAGAATCAGAAGGAAATAAAAGATTTTAACAATATAATTAGCATATTTTGATATATATATTTATTATTAGATACATGTCTTAACATACATAAGTTTGGACAAATCACTGTACAATACACATGTATTTTACTGAACAAAGGTATTCATATTCCCCAAAACTGATCAAAAGATGAAATATCAAACTCAAAATAAACAAATTGTGCAGAAATTGGTTTTGTTAGTAATTTTTAAAGCTAAATATTCATAATGAATGTTGTGGTTTGGGGCTCTTGCAAGGCAAACAATATAGTACAGGGTATATTGTATAATAGCATTTTATAATGAATCAACCAAGAATCATGTATAAAAAATGCAGGAAATCTGCTCACACACATAAACAATAGTGACTCTACCTAAAGCTGCAGATCCTGCATGAGTCCACTTGAAAAGCTAGAGCTCATAACAATACCTCCCACAAGTCCAACTAGAGGCCTAGAGCCTACAACAAAGTCTCATGCAGGCCCCCTTCATGGATCTGTGCTGGAAATGCCCAAAGGTCAATGATAGAAGCCAGAAAGTCTATGTCAGTGCAATGAAGGGTCTGTGTTAACCAACTGAGGCATCTAAACTGGAGCTAAGAAGCAATAATCGAGGTAAGCACTACATTTCCCTCAAAAGTACAACAGTCATCCTCAGCAACAGTGAGGTCCTGAGTTCCTCCAGACATGAGGCAAGCTGATTTCCCATCAGGAAAGCCAATGCAACAAGCTTCTCCATAAGGCTGAGCAGTGCATCATCTTCTCCAGAGCCAGGAATAACGGGGTCCTCCAGAAGCACAGCCCAAGAGAACTAGCAGCTTCCAACAGCTCCAACAGCTTCACCTAACAGCATCCCTAACAGCATTTCGGTAGTTTCTCCTGTTCTGCCTTAATGCTGCTGGCAATAATCCTCAGGAGGGCCTCCCAGCACCATGCTAGTGTAATTCAGCTGGGTGTAATAAGTTGACCACCAGTAGAAATCCACTACACTGAAAAGACTATTTTTAAAAAATCCCCATTTTTTAGATAAAATGTAAGTAAAAACAGAAAATAATCTTGGTGGTACTTTGGGACTTTAAAATGAATGACAAAAAAATGACATAAAAATATAGGATTCTGCTAAAACTATTCTTAGGATGAATTGTATAGCTATAAATGCATAGATTAAAAAGTTAAAAGTCTAAAATCGAGAGATTAATAACATGTTTTACAAAAAAATAAAAACATAGCATCAATAAAGCCAAATGCTTTTGAAAAGCTAATGAAATGAATAAACTCTAGCAAGACTGATCAAGAGAAAAAAAGAGATTGAAAAATCATGAATGTGAGGAATTACAAAATAGGCATCATTAGAGGTATTATAAAAAACAAAAATAACTTTATCACTGGCTTTAAACATTTAAATGAAATGTCTAAATTCCTCCTCAATCCAATTTAACAAAAGATAATAAACAATAGAAAATCTTTACACCTTTATGACTATGAAAGTATATGAATCTTATATATCGAAACCATCACATGAAGCAATTATCAAATCCATATAAATTTACTAACTAGTTCTGCCAATTATTTCAGAAAGAATGAATGCCGATGTATATACACAAACTTTTCCAGTATATAGACCATGAAGTCTCAATTGATTGTAAAAACATTGTTTTATTTTTAATGGAGACAAAGTAGTTTGAAGAAGGGAGAAGAACAGGCCAGCTTTTCTTATTGGAAGAGATGTAAAAGTGGCTTACTTTGGATTATGAAAGTTACTTTCAAAAATTATTTCCCAGACCAATATCAAGAGGTTTTGCTGCTTTTGGTAATAATATTACAGTTTCTGGTCCTAAAATTACTTCTCCAGTCCACATTGAGTAGGTTTTTGTCTATGTTACAAGGATACTCTTCTACATAGGGATATCTTGCTTTCAAGATATTCATTGAAAAATGTTTTCCCTATTGTGTGTTCTTGGCAGTTTCATTGAAGGCCAACTGACCATAAACATATGGTTTTATTTCTGGGCTCTCTATTTGGTTCCCCTTGATCTGCATATCTCATTTATGTCATGCCATGATGTTTTGATCACTATATCTTAGAATTTCTCTTACATGCTGTAGTTTCATAGTTTGGGGTTAATGTTTTTGTTTGAGAGAGAGACAAAGACAGACACAGAGAGACAGACAGAAAAGAATTATGTACACCCAGTATCTTATATAGCTTTCCCCTCAACTATCTATGACAATCTTCCTTTTATTAATGTTTATTTAGTAGGGTATCTTGTCTTCCTTTACTCTGAAATTTCCATTGATTTCAAATGAGAAATGGATTCTTTGCTTGTATTTTATTACAGACTTGGATGTGAACTATGAAAAATGATACAAGATACAAATGTTTCTGCAATTTTCCCATATTATGCTTTAAGTCATGCAAGATTACTTAAGATTTAAAATCTAATTTTAACACAAGGGAGTTACTTACTTGACCCAGAAACTTACAGAAAAATGCCTGGATGAACTGGTTTAGCTTTGTAAGATGATATTAGTCAAGGTCTTTCTTTTTACTTCTATATTAAAACCACTTTAGCAGTAGCCACAAATGGTATCTCATAGTTTGTAAAATTACAAAGCTTTCTATTTCCCTTATGTTATAGGGTCCATTGTTGACTGCTTAAACTGTAATGAAAATTATGTAACTCTTAATAAGTTTTATTTCTGTACAAATCCAGCTTCATGCTAAGCCTTCTTATCACTCTGTCACCTCATCTCACCTTATCTCAGTCATCCCACCTATGCAGAAATTGACCTTCTTCTGACATACCAAAACCAAGTCAGTCAAGAATATCTGGAAAGACATCTGTCTCATTATTGATTAGCAGGTTTCACTTCAATCTGTAGGATAGTTAGAAGATACCTCTTCCTATAATAAACTTTTCACACTAATCATTACTAAAAGTAGAGCTCTTTGATCAAGGATTCATAAATACCAAGACAAAATCACCACCAACTCTATCAGTCTTGTAGCATAATACAGAATCGTTGAAATACCATTAGTACTTCAAAAGTTTCAAAAGAGAAGGGAGTATATTTAGCAATAGCTTAAAAATAAGCCTGTGATCATATCCGTCAATGACTGTCCAGTGTTTAGAATGGATTGCAATATAGTTTGTACATAAAGGGATAGCTAAATCTAAAAATGTGTAAATTAAAACTTTTGCCATATTTATCATGTAGACCAAGAATATGATCTATATATTTAGAATTTTCAGTGACACAAACAGCCCTCTGCAGCACAAATATGCCATAGGCTTACAACCACTGTTCCAAACTATCTTCCTTCTCTTGTTTTTATAGAAATTTCATCCCTATATCCTAAATAGGAAAGGATGCCCACAACTCAGAGGGAATATGTGATTCCCACCATTGCCAAAAGTTCCTGAAAGGGTACTTTCCATACATTTTATAAGAATGATACTAGGAGGGCCAGCCTGATAGCTCAGCAAATTAAAGCACCTGCTTAGTCAGACACAGGAACCATGGGTTCAGTCCTCAGAGTGCAATGCCATCCTTGCCCCTGGAGTGCACTACGAGGGTGACTGAGACTGGGTGTAATGGTGGGAGCCTGTAATCCCAGCACTTGGGAGGCTGAGAACGAGAGGATCACTATGAGTCCCACCTGTGTAGTGAGACCCTGTAGACCCTGTAGTAAATACATTTTTTAAAAATGATACTAGGACTATAATTTTAAATGAGATGTAATAATAAAATCCAAGAAATAAAAAGAATCATGAAGTATAGCTCTGTAACTTATTAAGAAGATATAAGGGAGAACACACTGAGACACCACGACTTGGGACCTACAAGATTAATGTCAAGTTTGAATGACAGAATACAAAATTCAAGCACATATAAACCATATATTAAAGAAGCATAAGACAAGTATAGAGTAGAAAAAGACTGCTACAAACAAACTTCTTGAACACTATCTATAATAGAGTTTAAGGCAATACAAACTACATGTTGCAGAAGTAATGTATACTACCTAGAAGACAAGACCTGGGTCTACATTTATACCTCTTATCCTATGTATGTTGATATCCATTTTTAAGACACCAGTAATTCAAGCAAAGTTTAGCAGTACATGTTTGAAATTCCAGTACTCTAAGAGCCTGACGTAACAAGATTATAAATTCAAGCCCAGCCTGGGCAATTTACCAACTTAGTAAGATCCTGTCTAAGGTAAAAAGTGAAAATCAAAAAATGAGAGGCTAGGGATATTGCTTAGTACAAAGGTTCAACCCCCAAACCATGCACATACAAAAAGATTATAGTAGATCATCTATCTAATAACTAAATAAAGGTTGTCTCATCCTTTAGACCAAAAGCACTCTTCTGAGCCAATTTTCAACTTAAAAATTTCTAGTAAGTTGCATTAATGTCAATTTAATCTTCTAAAGGTTCTTAAATCAAGAGACTATGTTTTTATGATAAACCTTGATGAAATATATTATTTATAAAACATTTTATGAAGCTTTCTATTAGCCTTATTTTTCCATGTAATAAATTAGCAACTTAAAATCATCCTTTTTCAGTACTTCACATTATTGTAGATCAGAAGTTTGGTGGAACATGGCTGGTTTTTGTGCTGGAATTGAAATCAAGGTATTATCAGTACATTCTCCTCCGGAGCTTGAAAACTTTTTCCAACCCCATCTTTATTATGGTAGAGATGAGTTCCTTGTAGCTGAAGTCCCTTCTAACTTAGTTGAATCAGCCAGAGACAGTTCTCATCTCCGAGAACTGCTCTTTGCCCATATCCTTTCTGTGCCCACCTTTATCACAAAAGCAACAACAGAGACCCTCAATATGGTGAATAACTTGCATGTCTTTAATTTTCCTCTTTAAAGGGCTCATGAACTTGGATTTTGCCCACATGGACAGCCATTTAAGGGCCCACCAATCTGAGGCTTTAGTCACATTTGCACTATTCCTTTAAAACAGTGCATTCATTAGAATTTGCACATAATAAGGGGCCAAAAATCTTGGAAGGAAAACTGGGAATTTTGCTCATAACACATTTTTAGACTTTAAGTGTATTTGATACAGTGGTTGCATCAAAGCATACTAATAAGGCCTCAAATCCCTTTTCTAGCCAGAGCCCAGGCACAGCATGTGAGTGAGAACTTCTACCTGCTCACTCCTCCCCAGATCCTTTTTCCAGCCAGAGTTCAGGCCTGGCATGTGTGTGGGACCTTCCAACTGCTCCCCTACTCCACAGATCCCTTTCCTCCCAGAGTCCAGGCCAGGGATGCTGCAGCAGGAAGAAAGTTAGAACAGCAGCTAGGCCCAACCCAGGCACATCTAAAGGAGTTTGAACTTGGTAGATCTGGACCTGGTAAGCTGAAATGCTTAACTAGACCCTAATCTGTGAGATCATCCTCTCTCTTTCTCTCTTGATTGAAACAGGGACCAACAAGTAACTGGAGTAAACTAGTCTGCCTGGATGAAGTGATCAGAGAAAGAAGTGATCAGAAAGAACTCAGGGGAACTAATTTAAATAAAAACTCCCAATTTAATATCTGCTTACATATACAGATATAAATCTTGCTCTTATGGTCTAAAATACAAGCCCATTAGTTATAAAAGTTGTCAAATACTAAATATCACTACCCATTATTAGTGCTTCTAGTTGTAGTTCTGCACATATGAAACTGTAACTGCCTTAACCACATAATCACTCTTGAGTAAGAATATTGGTAGGTGCTAAGGTAATCAGTGCACCAAAGCTCTACTCCAAAGGTCAGAGAACAGTGTCACACAAAATGACAAAGAGAAGGAGCAAAATGTATTCTCAGACTACAAGTGCACCCAGAACAAATGTAAAGGACACTAGCATAGAAGAAATTGTAAAGCACACACCTGAAATCTCTGAAATAATAACATCTTAAGTAAATAAACAACTGCAGAAATGTACAGAGGAAATAAGAGCAGAAATAATCACTAAAGTAAAGAAAAGAGATGATAACTATAGTAAAAGAATATTAAGTGCTTCTAAAGAAGACATGATAAATAAAAGAGGAGAATAGAAAAATCATGGAGTCTTTGAATGAGCAATAAAGGAAAGAAATAGAATCCACGAAGTGGATTTTAGCAGATAAATAGGAAATTAAAACATCAAGCACAAGCAGTCAAAACCATTTGAATGAAAGAGAAGATATACTTTCAGATCATGAAAACACTATTGCAACTAGTGAAAATGCAAGAAAAGATTTCTTAAAAACAACCAGGATGCAGGAAAAAAAAATAATTCAATATCTGCAAGATGATGCAAAGATGAATAATGTAAGACTAATAGGCATCAATGAGAAAGGAGTCAATACAAATGATCTAAAAAAAATATGAGCAGAAGTAATAGCAGAAAACTTACCAAATATGGGGAAACAATCCAACATTCAAGTAACCAAATCATATAGAACTCCAAATAACATCCACCCAATTAAAAACAAACCCAGACAAATAATAATCAAGATCCCAAAAAATCCAGCACAAGAAAAATAAACTAAAAGCTGTGAAAGAGAAACAGATCACATTTAAAGAAAAACCCACTAGAATAATGGCAGATTTCTCTTCACAAACCATCAAGTGAAGAAGAGCATGGAGCAAAGAGCTTGAAGTCCTCCAAGAAAATGAATTCCAGCCCAGACTTTACACCCTGCAAAACTCTCAAGTTTGATGGAGAAGTGAAATACTTCCATGACAAAGAAAAACTGAAGAATTTCATGTGGACAAAGCCAACCATACACAGACTAAAAGATATCCTAGAGAGGGACCAAACAGACCACAACACCATGAATGAGAATGGAAAGAACCCACCAAATAGGTCAAACAGTTAAACACAGGAGAAAAAGGGGTATACAAGAGCAAGTAAGTAATATGTCAATCATAAGTCAATACATCTCAATTATAAACATCAATGTAAATTGACTCAATTCACCAATTAAAAGAAATAGACTGACACAGTGGATTAGGAAACAAAATCCAAAAATGTGTTTTATGAGTTAAGAAACACACTTAAAAAATGAGTTAAGAAAATCACTGGTTAGGGGAAAAATTCAAGAGGAATTTCCCAAACATGGGAACACCAAACTATATAAGCAAATCTTAATGGACATGAAAAATCTAATATCCAAGACCACAATCTTAACAGGAGACCTTAACACCTCCTTATCTCAAAAAGGTCAAGTAGATGAAAAATTAGCAAAGAAGTAGCAGAACTGAACCAGAACTTGGAACAAATGGAGTTAGTGGACATATACAGTATGTTCCACAAAACCACATATGAATACACATTTTTTCAGCTGCACATGGGTCATTTTCTAAAGAGACCACATAAGAGGGCCAGGGAGATGGCTCAGTGGAATAAGCACTTCCTTGGCAAGCACAAGGGCTTGAGTTCAACCCCCAGTTCTACCAAAAATAAAATTCTAAAGTAGACCACATATGAGTCCATAGGTCATGCTTAAATCTATGCAAGAGAAGAGAAATTATCTTATACATATTATCTGACACAGTGCAATGCAACTGGAAATAAATGACAAAACAAACCACAAAAAAACCCCATAAATACATGGAAATTAAGCAACACCATCCTCAGCAAATGTAACTTCAGTAGGTTACAGATAAATTTAAATAAGTAATTAAACAATATCTACAATTCAAGGAAAATTCGACCACAACTTATCAGAATTCGTGGGATGCAATGAAAGCAGTTCTTAGAGGGAAATTTATAGCAGTGAACTCACACATTAGGAAAACAGAATAGGAACAAATAAATACCTTAAGGCTACACTTCAAACATCAAAGTACAGAAGAGAAAAACAAACCCAAAGCCTAAAGAAGGGAAGAAATTATAAAGATCAGAGCAGAAATTAATGCAATTGAGATGAAGAAAACAATACAAAGAATTAACAAATCAGAAAGCTGGTTCTAAAAAAGGAGGATATAAATGAAGGGCTATTTTGCATCTGTATATTCAAAATAGGATAGATATACAGCTACGTTTTCTTAATTCAGTGAATGAAAAGATTTGTTCTATTAGTAATGGTGGACAGGATATCATGTATGCATCTTGTTCAATGAATAACCACTAAGACAACAATATGCAACATATTTATTATTGAAACTGTACTGCTAATCGGGTTCAAAATTATCTCATTACTATTAATTTCTCAAAAAATTGTTTTAAAAAGCTGGTTCTATGTAAAATTGATAAGCCCCTAGCTAAGCTCATCAAAAAGAGGAAAGAAAAAACTCAAATACAAGCAATGAGGAGTGAAAATGGTGAAATTACCACAGACCCACTGGAAATTCAGAGGTCATCGATAGCTATTTTGAGAATCTTTACTCTCCCAGATTCAAAGACATAGAAGAAATGGACAGATTCCTAGAAAGATACAAATTAGAAAAACTGAATCAAGAAGATACAAGGAATCTCAGCAACCCAATAATAGCCAATGAAATTCAAAATGTAATTTAAAAAAGAAAAACCTACCAACAAAGAAAAGTACAAGTCCTAATGGATTCACAGCTGAATTGTACAAGAAATTTGCAGAAGATATAATCCCAATACTCCTCAAACTCTTTAATGAAATTAAAAAGTAAACAATTTTCCCAAAATCATTCCTGGAGGCAAATATTACACTAATACCAAAACCAGAGAAAGATGCAACTAGAAAAGAGAACTACATGCCAATCTACCACATGGACATAGATTCAAAAATCATAAATACAATACCAGCAAATAGAATAGAGCAAATCATTAAGAAGATCATACACCATGACCAGGTAGGATTCATCCCAGGGATGCAAGGATGGTTCTATATTTGCAAATCTATACATGTAATGCACTATATCAATAGAGCCAAATCCAAAACCACATGATCCTCTCAATTGATGCAGAAAAGGCTTTTGAAAAAGTCCAACACTGATTCATGTTCAAAGTCCTACAGAAAATTGGAATAGATGGATGACCTATGCCTCAATCTGAAAAACAGCCATTTATGACAATCCAACAGCTAACACAATTTTTTTTTTTTTTTGTGGAACCAGGGATTGAACTCATGCCCTTGCACTTTCCAGGAAAGTGCTTATTCAACTGAGCCATCTCCCTGCCACCCCCTACATAATTCTAAATGGGAAAAAACTGAAATCTTTTAGTCTCAGATATGGTACAAGAGAAAGATACCCTCTATCACCAATCCCATTCAATATACTTCTGTATCATTAGCAGGAAACATTAAACAAGAGAAAGACATAAAAGAAATAAGAATAGGTAAAAAAGTTAAACTATCATTATTTGAATATGACATGATACTTTACTTGGAAGACTCAAAAAGCTCCATCAAGAAGCTACTAGATTTGATACACAAATTCAGTAGCATAGCAGGATACAAAGTCAATACCCAAAAGTCAGTAGCATTCCTCTACACAGATAACAAACACACTAAAAGGGAAATTAGAAATCAATACCTTTTACAACAGCACCATGGAAAATGAAATACCTTGGAATTACTCTAACTAAAGAAGTAAAAGATCTATTCAATGAAAATTACAATACTCTGAAAAAAACACTGTAGAGGATTTCAGCTAATTGAAAGATTGTTTGTGCTCCTGGATAGGAAGAACCAACATTGTGAAGATGGTCATACTCCCAAAACTGTTATATATATATAATGCAATCACTACCAAAATACCACCAACATACCTCACAAACCTAGAGAAACCACTTCTAAAATTTAATTGGAACTAGAAAAAACCTAGAATAGCAAAGGCAGTCCTGGACAACAAAGGCAACGCAGGAAGCATTACAATCCCTGACTTGAAATTATACTACAAAGCTACTATGATAAAATCAGTATGCTATTGGCCAAAAAAATAGAGGTGAGGATCAATGGAAAAGATTAGGAGATTCAGAAGCAACTAGAAAAACACTCACCTACCTTACCTTTGACAAAGGGGGCCAAACATGTTTGCTAGAAGAAAGACAGCCTCTTTAACAAATGATGCTGGAAAGACTGACTCTCTACATGCCAAAAACTAAAACCTAACCCAGTTTCACCATATACGGGGCCAGAGAGATGACTCAGTAGAATAAGCATTTCCCTGGCAAGCACAAGGACCTGAGTTCAATCCTTGGTTCTGCCCCCCCCAAAATAACCATACACTAAACTAAAGTCAAAATGGGTAAAATATCCAAGCATTAAAAATAACAGACTAAAACACGGTAAATAAATAACTAAGCGAACAATGCTAATAGGCCATAGAAAAATAAATGTCTGTTAATTTCAGTAAAAGGAAGCAACAGAAAAAAAAACTTCAAAAAACTAATGATTGAACTTTTTCCAATTTGATTTAAGAACCTCAGCAAATTTCAAGGTGAATAAACACTCAGAAAATCATAGTAAAGAACATCACAGTCAATCAAATCCCCTCAGGATTTACCCTGGATCCAAGTAAACTTATATTTTTAGTTATACAGGTCTTACTTTAATGTGGTCTTAAACATCCAGCAGAAAAGTGTAACCACAAGATATAAGAAGTAAACCTATATCAATATGCTGAGCTGTAAAAGGCTCAAGTCAACAACTTTGAACAATTGCCAGCTGTGCTGATAACTCACTACTATTATGGATTATTGGAACGATATTTGATTATTTTGCTGAATTCAAATACCTACAATCTGTGGAGTGTTATCAAGTATGAAAAGGTCCTTTAAAGACTTCTCCAAATACAGCTTCTCTAATAGCAATGGAACACCCATCTCCAACAAACCAAAACTGAAATGGGGGATATAAATAAAGGATTGCTTTGTCATGGAAAAATATATACATACAAGATAGTCAAGATAGATTTACAGTTACTTTCTCTTGGTTTAACAAGAAAGGTTTGCACTAACATTGTTTAGACAAGATATCATATCAGCATCTTGTCCTCTGAATCACTACTATGAAGACAACAATATGTAATGTATTAATTTTGATAATGGTCATATTAACCTTGAAATTATTTCATTGTTATTATATCTTTTTACTCATTAAAATGGATAAAAAATTTAAAAAGAGCATCATAGTGAAATTGTTATACAGAAGAAAAAGAAAGCTAGTTCATAAGTAGAAAAGGTAAAATATCAGTTGAGTACACAATCAAACTGAGAATATTTTCCCTAAAATGATTAAAAGAAGAGAGAGAAAAAAATAAACAATATCCATGCAAAATGTTTTCAGAATTAATAATCTGAACTGAAAGTTTGCTGTTGCTAAGGCTCTTAAAATGAAATAAAACTCAAAGCTTATGAAATTTGCAATACAGTGTTTCAATTAAGCACACAAAGATATTTTATGTATTCAGAATCAGAAATAAAACTAGAAGCAAAGATAGTAGAAATAAAATTACAGTTAATTTTACTGGTAAAAGAAAGACCATAATAAATTTACATCAAAAATATTGCTATCAAGAGTGCCAACTAGAATAGATTTTATTTCAAAATGAATAAAAGGCATTGAAGAAAATCAGTAAAACTGCAAAGAAATAAAAGAGGAAAAGAATCAGTGATAAAATAATTGAAATGGAAAACAAATGGAGAAAAGCAGATATTTATTCATATTACAGATTTCCCTAAAGAGTAAAAACAATGCTAGATGATTTAAATTTTTTTCTATATTTTATATATTTGATGCAGGGTCTCACTACACAGCTCAGACTCCTAGTGATCCTCTTGTCGCAGCCTCACCAGTGTGCCCAGGGTTCTGAGGCCGGCATAGCATGGAGATTGGACCCAGGTTCTTGCACTTGCCAGGCAGGCACTTAGACCACTGAGCTATCTCCCCATCCCTAGATGATTTAAATGATCAGAATACTATTATTTTCCAGACATTCTGCAAGTTAAAGAAGAATCCATACACTGAAGAGCCTCAGCAGGTACTAGAGGCAGTCAACCTAAAATAAAATAACTTACTCTGAGATATACACAAAACAATTCCAGAGACTCTGGAAGGAGATGAAATAAACTACAATCACAAAAAAGTCATATTTCTTTAATTTTCCAACACTATAAAATCATGTTAAAAGTAGAACAACAAGTTTAATCAACTTGATGGGAAAGTGTGAACCGAGAATATTATACCTACCCATCCAATCTCTCCTCCGAATTTTATTATACAAAAAATGGTGGCTAAAATCAAGGAATGCTATAAGTTTGTACCCCAGAGAATGAGTTCCACCCAATAACAAAATCACTGAGGAAACTTTCCCAAAAGACTAAAGGTAAGTGTTCTATATATCCAATTGTAGAAGTAGTACAAAAATGCAACTAAAATTGGGAAAAGGGAGCAAGAGGGAAGAACATTGAACACTATGGATTATATGTATTAAGTATAAGATATAATTTTAAACTGACATGTTAAAAGATTTGCAACAATCAAAGGAATGAAGCAAGCTACAAATAGCAGTAATACTAATAAGTAATTGTGATGGCCAGAATAACAGCCCTGAAAAGATATTTCTCTTAATCCCCAAATCCTGTGACTATATCATCTTGAATTTCAAAGAGTAGTTAAAACTTCCAATGCAATGAAAATTTGAGTTATCATAGATAGAGTTATCATAGATTAAATGGATAGGCCCAGGGTAACTACAAAATAGAGTTATCATAGATTAAATGGATAGGCCCAGGGTAACTACAAAGACTCTTAAGCCGGGTGTGGTGGCACAGGCTTGTAATCCCAGCACTCCGAAGGCTGAGGCAGGTGGATTGTTGTGAGTTCGAGACCAACCTAAGCAACAAAGTGAGGTTAAGGCCAGCCTCAAATGCATAGTGAGACCCTGCCTCAAAAAAAAAAAAAAAAAAAAGACTTAAAATCAGGAAATCAGAGGAACAAACCAGAGAGATGAGAGCCTGCGAAAAATTCAGCCCAACATAACTGGCTTGGAAGAAGCCCTCGAGACAAGAGAAGCAAGCACTTGTACATGGTGCCACAAGAAAGTGAAAAAACCACTCCAGACCCTCCAGAAGGAGCTCAGGCCTGCCAGCAGCTCAGTGCTAGCCCAGTGAGACCCATACCAAGCATCTGGCCCCACAGACAAGTTATATAATACATTTGTGTTGGTGTAAGCTGCTAAGTTTACGGTAGTGTGTAACAGAAGCAAGATGCTAATGCACCACAAGAATAAAAATATAAACTTTCCCATATACCAAAAGATATTTTCAAAAGAGAACAAAGTAAACAGAGAACAGTAATCACAACATAACACAATTATCCTTTGGGATGTAGGAGAATCAGCTCTGTGACTTCCTGCCTTGGATAGGGTACCAATATCTGTGTATAAAATAATGTCTCTTGTATAAAATAGTTTATTTGCATAAATTTTGTATTTTCATATACTTTAAATCAACTCAAGATTGCTTATAGTATCTAATGTGATAGAAATATCATATAAATAATCATTATACTGTATTATTTAGGAAATAATAAAAAAGTCTGTACATACTCAGTACAGATGCAACTTTTTCAGATATTTTCAGCCACAGTTGGTTGAACACAGAAATGTAGAACCCATGAATATGGAGGGCCAACTGTACCACAATAATTATAACATGAAACAATACAATAAAACTAAGATGAAACAAGTCATTTCAATAAATGGATTTAACTTGCTGTTAAAGGACAAATACTTTTAATTAGCTCAAAAGTAAAATGCAAATCTATTCTACATAAAAGGCATACAATTTAAGCATAGTAATTTAGAGACTAAAAATAAAGGCATAAAAAAAAGATTTAACAAAGAAATGAAAACCCTGAGAAAGTAAGATTGCAATTCTAATGCCAAACAGAAGATTTCATTCCAAAATACCTTCAACAAGACAATGAAATGATTATATATATTAAATTTATGATTTCTAAAATCTATGCATGTGTATGTGTGTATATATGCTAATGAGCACATGTGTGGGGTGTATGTGAGTGCATATGCATGTATCGCTGTAAGTGTTATGTATATGGGATATACACACACACACACATGTGTATGAGTACATACACGTTTATACATTTCCATGCCAGTATTTTCCTTTCCCGTCCCCTGAAAGGACCAACAAAGACATTCCATATCAGCAAGTACACATGGGCCCCAGATCTCCATCTCTAGTACTAATTTACTCCACTAAAAAGAACCAGGGTTCGACCAAGCAGTGTCTGACTCCTCAATTGAGTTAGGATGGACACAGAGTATACTTGACAAGTAGAATTATTCTAGAAATAAAAAGAAAGAATGAAGCATACTTCTTTCATTTCTATGACCTAATTCAAAGTTTGCATACAAGATGAAACTTATGTTCCATTCCAGGCATAGGAAGCAAGAAACTTAATAATGTAGCTGAGATGTGCTGGCTTTTAGGGCAAATGAGAAGCAAACAATGGGAAATATTCATCAGAGTTTGATTAATGACCTCAAATATCAGAGAAAGGAGCAAGTTCATGGAGAAAGTGAAGATTTGGGAGCTCTTAGAACAAAAGAGGTGGTTTAATTCATGAGAGGATGGGAATCAGGCCCAGAGTCCCAACCAAATGACCTGGACATACTATTACACTGATTGTCCTACAAGAGAAGCCAGGCAGAATGGTCATCCATTAGTTCTGTGGAACAGAAGATAGATGTGTTGTGCAAAACATATACAAAAATTGAGGGGTTGGGTGAGAAAACAGAAGAACACAGGGTACTGGCAGAGAAGATATCAGTATGTTCAGAATAAAGCATGCAAGGAACTATCATTTGGGGGCACTGGCTGGGATGTCACCAATTGCATTGGTTCTCAGTATTTCAGGTGGTTGGGAGTGACCAGGAAGCCCTGTAGCTACATGTCAATGTCCTCTGTGAAGATACCAAAAAGAAAGAGAGAGATGACAGTCATCCACGTCTTGAGGAACACAAAGAACATTCATTTAAAAGAATTACAAATTTAGAAAATCTGATAAGTCTGGAGAGCCAGAACTGTTCTTGGGAGTCTGGGCTTGGGTAGTTAGAGGAGCAAGGGCAGAAAGGGCACAAATTATGCCAGCTCTTACAGCCCTGTAGTGATACAGCTACATAAAAGAGGTTTGCTTCTATATGCTTAGGAACTGGGAGGCCCCTAATTTGTGTGCTTTCTCTGCTCAGCTCTGACTTTATGAAGCCTGCATATCTACTGCTTGTGGGATGGGTCAGGTAAAGAGCTCTAAAAGGAAGGGCAGGTGAGATCAATGGTCTCTCTTGCTTCTAAAGATAAAATGGAACCTACTAGAAAATCTCAGAAGCACCTGATTTGGTTCCTCCTGTGACAACTTCACTTTGGCAGTGCTTCTTGGGTCACCACAGACAAACTTGCGGCTATTCATGCAGCCCACACAAGCCTGGAGAGGAATGGGTTGATATCCTTTCTTCAAAGGCCCTTGGGCTTTACCTGAAACACACTCCATTTCTGTGACCTTTCTCAGTGCCTAGTTTTAAATGCTACAAGAAAGAATGTTTGGATAGCATTTTCATTGGGGTAAATTTAGTTTAGGTGATTTTTCCTCTGTCTGCTATATTTCCTTCTGAGCATCAGCAGAGGTCATGAAAAAAGGCAAGGCATTCAAAGACTACGACAAGAAGATCCAAAGAGGAGAGTGAGTAAAGGCTGAGATATTCACAGAGAAAAACTGAAAGTGAAAAGGGGGGAGGGCTGAAGAACGAGGATTTCCAGAAATCAGAAAAAAAAATGGTATGCCAAGATATACACAGAAAATTGTTATTCAAAGTTATTACAAGCATTAATTTTTAATTAATGAGAAATACTAATGGAAAAAAGTGAAATAAAAGAACATTCAGAGATGAGATTTGTTTTGATGTCCTTTTTGCAACACTAAATTTGCCTTCCAGAAGCAGACAGTGAGCATTTGAAAGACCCCTTGTCTCCCCTTCTCACCTTACCGATAAGTTGGCAAGAAAGAGCCATCTCTAGCTCTTCTCTACAGTGTACAGAATGGCGGAGCTCAACTCAACTCTCAAATTTCAATCAATCAATCAATAAATAAATAAATAATGACAAGCAATAGGACTTGGAGGCTAAAGTGCCATCTTTATTCCAAGAATCTCTATCCTTCACTTACAAGAAGCTGGGTTGAAGACTATTCTGGTGCCCCAAACATAGTACAGGGTTGCTGTTCTGCAGAGGACCAGTGTCTTAGCTCTGTAGTGTTCATTATTGCTAATTTGCAAGAACTGTTAAACTCACAGAAATAATCAGTAAACTCTGTGAATTTTTATTAATTATTTATTCAGGGAGAGCATAGGACCCAATTCTCAACTAGGTATTACTGGGGATACCAAAAAATGCAAATGTACTACATTCTCAAAAAAGAGAAAGACCTATACATAGAAACTAGAAAAATACCAAGTGAGATGTATATATATGTATATATATATGTATATATGTATATATATATATATATATATATATATTGCCGTGAGCTCAAAGATTCAAAAGGAAACTCCCTTTTTTTGAAGGCAGATAGGAAAGGAATGGTGCATCGATTTTCATTTGTCATGGCCACAAGCTTCTTTTAGAATATCACTCAGGGAACACTGTTAGGGTGGATTAGAGTAGAAAAGAAGACAATGAAACCACTGCTTTATCAAGCAGTGGCAGTGAAGATGGAGTAAAATGGATACATTTAAATCACATCCCATTCCAGTCTCTGGTCAGAACTTAGTGACTGATTAGAGGACGGCACTGCCATATGAGAAAGGGCTCAGCATAGCACCCAAGATTTTCACTAAAGAAAAATCACTTTTATGGTTTCTTTCATTTACTAAGATGAGGAATGTATATAATGAAACAGATTTCTGTGCTATGTGTTATCTGAAGTATGCAAATAGTACAAGATACTATCCCTGCTTGAATTCGGCTTCCATTTTGTTTTCCTCCTTCATGTCAAGGGTCTTGAATAGGTTCACTTTGTAGATTTATTGAAATATTTTAGTGGCATAACTTGTCACATTACTTTTACTTCAGTACTTTTGCAAGGTTTATGAAAGTTAATTTGAAAATAAGTGTAAATCACCCAAAACAAAGATATTTCCAAGTTTATCTGGTAGTCATCTGTCTGGTTTCCCATTTTTTTCCTCTTCCAATTTTTATAATTAAAAAGATATAAAGAAATCAGAACAGATGTTTCACATGTCTTCAAAAACAATGAAATCTGCCAAATTACTTTGGACCTGCTGACTATATTCTCATTTTTGCTTGTTTCAGGGATGTTTTAGACAAGGGTGGTAAATAAGACAGTTGGGGACCGGGTTACTAAGGCTTTGAATTATATCTTCTATTTAATTTTTATCCAGAAATATTATGAATTTTCTGAAAATTTAAGCTCTCATCTGGAAATCTCTTAGGCCCTATGATCTGGGCCTATGTCTGTAAGATGTGGGCATAGTTATAAAGCTGGACTAAGCAGATCATTTCCAGACTTGTTTGGCCTGGACAAGAAGCAAGCTTGCCCCAAATTACAGGTTCTCCCAAGAAAAGGCTTCACCACCCCTGTCTGTTCCACTTAGTTTCTGGAATTGATGAAGCAATGAATATTTTGTGCAGGAGCAAATGGAAGGAAAGGGGAATTTGCATACGTCAACAGCACATTGGAAGTAAAATGCCATCCCTTATACATGTCTAAAGGGCCTGCGGCATAAGCTCATACCTGCCAAGATAGTATCGAAGCAGAGAAACAGGGCCAGGCACAACGTTCCAATCAAAGTATTTCAAGTCAGTAGTAACAGACACCAGACCCAGATAAATCCCTCAGTCTTGTCTCTCATAGTGTCTCCCTGTAGGATTCTCTGGGAGACAGTTGGTCTGTACTGCCTTCTTCTTTCTCCCCACACACGAGGATGAAGGATCTTGGGTTCGAGTCCCAAGCAGTTCTTCAATTCAGAGACTCTTTCCACTTGGCAGAGCCCAGCAAAGACCACACACAGATGCCTACAGTTTTCTCCCAGTGGAGTCCGTATTTCAGAGTCCATAGACCTTGGATCTTAGCCAAGGGATTTGCCTGGTTATTGATATATTTCTCCTTCTGGGACCAGAAAGAAGTCCACAAGGAGATTTTTTTGTAAAACCAGAACCACCCTAAAAACAAGTTGGTAACAGCAGTCGGAACAGAGGCAGCAGCAAGCCAGAGTTGAATTCCATTTAAATAAAATGCCAAAAGGCAGTCAGTGAAAGTGACATTTATGGTGTTACTACAAATGCATTCAGTGGGAAAACTCAGTAGCAGAAGCAAGGGGGAAAAAAAAAAACAAGCTGTAGTGAAAACTGCCATCTGTATATTGTGCCCCGTTTTTAATATTCTGTATTCTCATAAAAAGTGTTGTTTCTGTCACTATTCAATCTCACAAACTCACACAGAACACTGTTAAAAGTCAGCAGTGTGTGAAATGGTATTTTAAAATAAATGAAACCCGCTCGCAGAGCTGCGGAGGAATATTGCAATGCTGGGCGCTGACAGACAGGCACTGAAAAGTAACAACCGTTATCATCTTAAAGCAAAGCGGATTAAATAAAAGCCCACAGCCAGTGGTGCATTACCAAGTCTGATATTGACACAGCTGCTGTGGTGGTTATTTTTCATTGTCTCATCAAGACAAAGCATCATGGGATATCAATCTTCCCTCTGTCAGGCCAAGCCTGGTATAAAGTTTTTCGTTTACATTTTCATTATATCCCTTTTATCTCCAGTGCCAGCATTTTTTCTTAACTGTGGGGTCCAGTGACCTGTGGGGCAGTGTTGAGCTATTACCTTCTGGCCAAAGGAGCTCCCTCAGGGGCAAAGGAGAGTTTGTCCTTCTTACCTATCACCTTTAAGCCTTCCTCAAATGGCAACAGAGGGTCATTAGTCTCTTGTGCTGGGGGGTGGGGTGGTGAGGAACACATTTGTGTATGACTGTGTGAAACAAAGAGCAAGAGAGAGGGAAATAATGAGCACAAGAATGAGAAGATCATTTGAGGGTATTTTCCTTCACGTTTCACTAGAACGAATAGAGATAGTTAGAAAATACCAAGTCCCCTGAGACTGCTACAATTGTGACACGAGATTCATGCTCCACTTTTATACACCACTATTTTATTTTCCAGACTGCCTCACTCCTCTCAGGTTGACCCTCCACTCAGACATTGACTGACCTGTGGAAAGCATTT
Source organism: Ctenomys sociabilis (assembly GCA_004027165.1). NCBI lineage: Eukaryota > Metazoa > Chordata > Mammalia > Rodentia > Ctenomyidae > Ctenomys > Ctenomys sociabilis. Next base: position 36,366 of record PVKA01010822.1, read on the forward strand.
TTTTTTAATTTGACTCGAAAAACAGCACTCATAAGAAAGATTTTTTTTTTTTTGCGGGGGGGGGGCATGGGTGGCTTGAAGTTTTATCTTTGTAGAACTCTTTTCCCTGCTTTTCTTGCCCTGCTTCCCAAGTTGATTAGTGCAATTTTGTTGGGAAAGAAAATTTGATTTGAGCCATTTTTCAGTATTGGGGGCTTTACTTTGGCCCCAATAACAAGGGAGACAGCACTCTCGAAGAAGGTCGGAAATGTGAATTTATAAGATCAAGCTGGCCATAACAAAGACGATGAGGCTCAAAGTCCCAGAGAAAGCCCAGAGTGTTTCAGCCCTGTGCACAGAAGGTTCACAGACGAGTTGGAGGTGAAGGGGAGGTGAGAATGGACGGAAGATAACGCTACAGAAAAGACAGTTCCTCAAGACTGGGCCCTACCAGCAACAGGATCTGCCTAAACAGTGGGATCACTCACAGGCTGTTGATCAGGGAGCTTCATCATTTACCCTCTCAGGGGCTTGAGTAGGAATTGATTTCTCACTCCCATGAGGCTGCTCTCCTACATCTTCTCGAACACATTCAAGGTCAGTGCTGAAACAAGCGTGTTGGATGGTGACCCAGGAAGTGGGTAGAGTCAGGCCTGAAAGAGAGTTTTGTTACTGTTGCTAACTTTCATGAGCCTCTCCTTCCATGGAAAAGAGACTGGCATGTTGGAGGAGGCATCTTATGTGCTCTGAGAAGAGCTGCTATGCACATATTTTTTTTTGAACTGGCACCTCCTCATTTCCTGGCAGTCACCCTGCCACTGAACTCTATGCCCAACCCCACACATTTGAACACAGAGACAGAACAAAAAATAAAGAGTAAAAAAGAAGGGATAGTGTGAAGGAAGATGAGAAGACAGCATGCTACCGGGAGGGACAGCTTCTCCTTGCCTCATCAAACTTAGTCCCTCTTCTTCTCTCTTCCACTGTCCCTGAAATTGGCTATTTGGAAGCAGAGTGTCCATAGATTGTTCTTGAACTGTATTGGTTATCTATTGCCAGGTAGTGACTACTCTCAAAAGTGTAGCTTAAAGCATTAAAAATCATTACCTGTGTCACCAGACCTGGAACGTGAAAGGGCTCAGTGAGAGCTGTTGTTCGAAATCTAAGGAAGTAGCGATGGTTCAGTGGCTGTGGTCAGTTCAAAGCATTCCTTTTTATAGGCAACATTTGAGTTACACATTCATCAGTAGAAAGACATTTGTTTCCATTTTTTCCCATAACAAACAATACTGCTATGAACATTCACATAAAGATTTTGTACGGACGCACATTTTCACTCCTATTGCACACATAACCAAGAGAGAGAGTTACTGAACAATATGGTAACTTTATGTTTAATATTTTGAGGAGCTGCCAGGCTGTTTCTGAAAGCAGCTGATCCTCTGTACATTCCCCAGTAATGTACGGTGATGCAAATTTCATCAAACTCTAATTCTTTTTATTATCTGTCTTTTTGATTATAGACATATTACTGGGAGGCCAAACAGTTTTAATTATGGTTTTGATTTCCAACGTGGCCAGTGATGCTCTGTGCCTGATTTCATATGTCTACTGTCCATTTTTTATATCTACTTGGAGAAGCATCTATTCTTCTTTTTTTTTTTTTATTTTTAGGGATGGGTCTACAGGGTGTTCAGGGTCTCACTACTAGATTAGATTCATAGTGATACACCTGCTTAAAGTCTCAATGCACAGTGGGGATAGGGCCAGCTCAGCAAGCCTGGGGATCGAACCCTGGCCCCTGGCCTGCTTGCAGGTGGTTTAATCCACTGAGCTATTTGGCCATCCCTGAAATGGCTATTCATATACTGCTCTTAGGTATAGGGTATGAACTAGAAACACTGCAGACAGGACTAGAGCAGCCAAGGCTCCTTGGGCAACTCACTGTCTAACAAAATTTTCTATACTGGATCTCTACATAGTAGTCTCAGGTGCTTGGCTTTTGCATGTTGCAGTCAAAGTCTCTTAGAAAGAATTTCCTCAATGATAGCAGGAGTAGTGGTGTGGCTTTTCTAACACAGTCTTGGGAATCAAATGGTACTACTAGTGTAATGTCTTAGTCACTTTCTTCTTCACTGAGGCACAATATCTAAAAGTCACAAATGAAAGGAGGAAAGATTTGTCTTAGCTCATGTTCCAGGCCACAGGCAGGAGGCACCAAGGCAGGCTGGCATGGCACAAGGGTGTGGCCAAGGGACGCTTGCTCATAGCATGGCAGACACACAACAGAGAAACAGGGGCCTAGGGAGGAGGTAAACTCTGCAGGGTCACATACCTAGTGACTCTTATTTCAACTAGGAGACCCCACCTCCAAACAGCCAGTCAGCTATAAACTGCCCTAGTACAAACACCTTCCCAGAGCTCCACCTATAGGCCCATGAGATTCTTAGAGACCAGCAGGATATAAACCATACTATGCCACATTCTGTTAATCAAGAAAGTCACAAATAACCACACTTTCCTCTGCTTTCCCCCAAATTCAAGTGGAGAAAGTAGATTCCACTTGTGGTTTTAAAGCCATCATAAACTTGAAAGGCATTTAAACTGCTCATCTTGAAAAATGCCATTGCTCAGATCCTTTGTTCGCTATAATTGCTAGACAAGAATTAAAAAGTCAGGCTAACTTAGGAATAGGCCTAATATGTTGCTTGTGAAATACTAAAAAGAGATGTGAATATGAGGTCCTGATTCTCTTTTCCCATTTATAATCCCCACTTCATGTACTTTTTTTTGGGGGGGGGGGGATCTACAGCATGCTCAGGCTCTCACTCCTAGATTGGACTCATAGTAATCTGCCTGTTTACAGTCTCCCAAGAGCTAGGATTATAGGCACACACCCACCACACCCATTCTCAATTGCCATCTCAGCATGCCCCAGAGGCAGGGCTACCATAGCAGGCCCAGCGATTGAACCCCTGGCCCCTGCACCTTCTGGTAAGTACTTTAATCCACTGAGCTATTTGGCCAGCCCATCATGTGCTATTTTTACATTTGCTGCAATAATAGGAGCCCTTGCAGACCTGCTCTAACTGCTGCACTATCTCATGCTCACATAGGCCCTCTACTGTCTCCTCTAATGACTCAGAGTGGATCCATTCAAACAAATTATAGTTAGGGAAGGTTCATCTGAAGAGCCACAAATTGACACAGTGCCTGTAGTGTTTTCACTGTCGGCCCATTCCCATCCTTGCTCTCTGAGAGAACTCGGCTAGAGCAGAAGGTTGATGGGCAGCAGAGTGGCTAAGGAAATATTGAATGCCATCCTGGAAACCAAACCCTGTCTGTGCATGGTCTTCACATATAGCTCACCTTAGTCCATTTGGTTATAACAAAATACCTGAGACTGGGACCTTTATAAAGAAAAGAAGCTTCTTATGGCTCAAGATATTGAAGTGAACTAGGTGTAAATGTGTGTCCTCCAAAGAGAAGTGAAAAGAAGATAGAGTGCTACTTGGTTTGTCTGAGGTCTGCTCAGGTTTTAATGTAAAGTACAAAGCTGGTACTCTTGTACTATGCAGAGTTTCCTTCCTAAAATTGTCAGTGACTCACTTCCCTCACCTTTCTCCTTGTCTGGAAGAAAATAAAACATAAAACATGACTCTAAGGTGGAGAACCATCTAAACCTTGCTTTCCTTTTTGGAGACCTCATAGTATATCTATTACTTTATATCCAGATTAACTGACATAGCATCAGCCAAAAAATCTGCAGTGTTGTCATTCTGTGGACAAGTCAGATTTAGTAAACATTTGTCCGTGGCGTACTACAAAGATTTTCAGAGTATAAAGTGAACAGTTATATCTAATTCCTTGCAAATAATTACTCACTTCCTGGCTGAATATGAGTTTCCCGCTCAATCTGTCAAAGCCCTGCATCTGTATGTCTATGATTAGAGGCCAATGGATCACACACTGAATTTATTTTCTCATATCACTGCAATCATATTTGAAGGTCCTTAAAAAACAGTTCTAATAATGTCATACAGTTAATGATTCATCTCACGAATATAGAACTTAAAACTTTTCTGAGTTCTTGAAATCAAATAATAATAATAAAAAAAAACCAGGGGTGTGAGATGTAAGGTAGATATTAATGTCTGCAGAAGGCAAATAAAGAAGACAGGACATCAAAAAGTAAATTCTTCCCCTGGGGTCCTCCCAAAAGAGGAAGCTCCTGTAGCCCTCTGTCACACTTCTGCTCCTCGCAGCCTTTGTCTCTTCAGCTGAAGAGTCAGCATCTTCAATCCGGTGTGGAGAGAAAATGAGTCCTTGCCCCATGTGCTCCTGAGTGTAAGCTTCTGCTCTGTCTTTGCTGTGAGCTCATTTTTGTGATGCACTGATCCATCCAGTGTGCACTGTCTCCTTGCATATGCAGGCAACTTGGCATCCCCTGTTAGAACTCCACAGAGCATTGGGAACACAGAGGAGCCCAAGACATATGTGCTGATGAGAACATCATTGATCACAGGTCCAACATTCCTTCTTCATGAGAGGCCCGCTGGCGACTCTGGCATATCTTTAGGAGCTCATCGGTCACATTTGTTAGCAGAAGAAAATAAAAAAGGAATACTACTATACGCTTGCCTATTCATCATCATTTTGTTTTAAATGCTGGAAAGAATATGGACTATGAGTTGGATAGATTTGGATTTAAGTACCAGCCCTGCCATTTACTAACTCGGTAAACCTTAATAATTTATGTAACCTCTAACTTACTCTGTTTCCTCATGTATAAAATGAAATAGGAACTTCTTTGTAGGATAATTTGATGGGTCAAATACGTAAGTAAGGTTACAGCACACCCTAGACCCCAAATCACTTATAAATATCATGACTTCATTATTTATTTATTTATTTATTTATTTTACAGAACCAGGATTGAACTCAGGCCCTTGTGCTTGCCAGGCAAGCACTTATTCTATTGAACTGTCTCCTGGCCCCATCTTTTTTTTCTTTTTGATGCATTCCTTTGCACAGGAAAGATGCTCCTCCAGCCTAGACAGTCTTCAAATTGTTTTGTAGGCGTGCAGGCCTCTGTCCACGGAAACACTTTATATGCTGCATTTTTCAAAAATGCCTCAGTCAAAACTCTTTCTTGGTAATTACCTGTTTGGATCACTGGACCTTCCTATGTATAATAAGTTTTCCTTTATAGAATATGTATTATGTATGTATGCTTTTTATTTTTTCTCTCTACCAAGCAATTATATTCAGAAAATGAAAATGTGTTCTTTGGGACAGGCCAGATAGCTCAGCAGATTAAAGTGCCTCCTTAGGCAGACCCAGGGGCTGCGGTTTGATCCCTCCTGTGCTGTGCCAGCCCTGCCCCCAGGGCGTGCTGAGACAGATACTGAGACTGGGCGTGGTGTCACTTGCCTATAATCCCAGTACTTGGGAGGCTGAAAACAGGAGGATCACTACAAGTTTGATCTACATAGTGACAACCTGTAGAGCTTGTACTAAATACATAAAAAAGAGAAAATGTGTTCTTTACATTTATCATCCCTGCATTCTAATAGGAGGTGATAAAGGGATACAGTATCCTAAGAAAAGTTTTAATTCTTTGTGTGGACAACTTGCCAGAAGATTTTATCTAATTTTTTTTTTTTTTTTAAGTACTTGGTACAAGGTCTCACTATTAAGCTTCAATTCGTAATTATTCTCCTGTCACAGCCTCCCCAGTGCTGAGATTAGGTGGGCACCACCACCCCTGGTCTTGGAAACTGCTCAGCACACCAAGGGCAGGGCCAGCACAGCATGTGGTGCAAGAGATCAAACCCCAGTCCCTGCAATTGCCTGAACAGGTGCTTAAATTGCTCAAGCAATGGCCATGATTCATCCACATGGTGGACACTGATGAAGGATCTACAAACTACAGTACAGGGTTTCAGGATAAATCCTGAGGGGATTTGACTGACCTTATCAGATACAAAAGTTACATTTCTTGTTATATAGGTCTTGCTTTATCCTGGTCTTAATCATCCAACACAAAAGTATAAAAACTAAGTATAAAAAGTAAAGCCATATTAATATGCTGAGCTTTAAAAGGCTCTAGTGAACAACTTCTGACATTGCCAGTCTTACAGCTAACCCACTACTATTATGGACTATTGGGCTATATTGGAATATTTTGCTGAATTCACTTACTACCAATATTTAAATAGTAATGGAATACCCAGCTCTGACAAAACTAAACAAAAAAGGGATACAAATGAAGGACCATTTTGTATGTGTATATACAAAATAGTTAGGATAGATATATAGCTACTTTCTCTCAATTGAATGAGAAGAAAGATTTGTAGTAATAGTGTTTGGACAGGATGCCATGTCTGCAAGTTGTACTATGAATAACCACTATGAAGGCAACAATATGCAATGTATTAATGATTGTAACTGTCCTACTGACCTGTTTTGAAACTGTCCCATTGCTATTTGTTTCTCAATAAAATTAATTGAAAAAAACAGAAAAAGAAATAAATGCTTAGTCCACCGAGCTATCTCCCTAGCCCCTGAGCTATCTCCCTTGCTCCCTAATCTTTATACCTTGCCATGATTCTTACCTTATAACCAGGGTGATTAACAATAGTTTCCTTAGTACTACCTTTGAATTCGTTCTCTTTGATTTCTAGATGGAGAAAGCTGTGGGATACCTCTAGGTCCTCTCTAAATTCAAGGGGATCACTTCAAACAAAAGAGGCCAGGCAGGACCCCAATGCCCAAGAACCCTGTGTTGCACTCAAGGCCACAAGAACCAAGGGATATTTGGATGCACCTCAAAGAGGGTGCAAATAAAGGGTGTGACCTTGTACTTCCCCTTAAATTATTCTGGTAAAATTAGAACACTCAGGGATGAACTGTGTGTCTTGGCTTACTGACACCAAATTAGCAATAGAGTACTAGGTAACTGAAACCACATTTTGACTTTAAACAGAGCCTGCAATTAGATATCATTCCACAAAGTGAGTGGATTCTTAGGCCATATCTGTTTATCACAAACCAATGCCTTATTGCTCTTCATTTAAAAAAACTATTTGAGTACATTTTAAGAAGCTTATTTGCTAACATTCAGTTTCGCAGTGATTATGGGGAGCATTTCTTTAACATAATAAAACACAAAGTAGAGTAAGTTTTCACTGGTAAATTTTGTTACTAATGTATCAATAAAGGTTATAAAAAGCACTGTGGTTTCTCCAGACTACTCTGTGTATGTACATTTCCCGGGCCTTTATTCAAACTTTGTATTTTAGAATCAGCATCAGGTAGAATTTGATCACAGACTTTCAGCACATTATTTACATAGCATTTTCCGATATCAGCTTCTTTGTACTGACTCAAATGGGTCAAATGACACGTAGGGTTAATTCTTAGTCACATAGGTAGATACTCCTAAAAATTAACCCTGATCAAAATTAAATATTTCTATTTTTATGCCATTGAACTGTGACTAAAAAAAAAACTATGTTATTTCTTACTGCAACTACTTCAGTTAGTTTGCAATTCCATAAACAGGTACCTAAACCTTGATACATCCTGGAAAGGAAATCATTCCCCCATCTCTGAAACCCTTCCAAAAGCCAATTTAACATTACTTATATTTATACCAGACGAAAAGGATTTTCTAGATGTCTGTCTCAGTAGTGACTCATATCTAACCCTTCCTTTAGGAAATCAATACTAACCCAGCTGCCCATGAATGTTTGCTTTTAATGGTATGGGGCAAGACGGAAATTGCTATATTCAATTAAAAGAAGAAATGAAAGTCAGAAAAGTAACCTGATACCCAAAAAAAAGACTGAAGTCCAAATTTCTGAAATATTGCATGTCAACCCTAAATACAAAGAGATGGAAGTAGAAATAGAAGGCATGCAATTGGGAAAGGAAAACCTTTATGGAAATGGCACGTATCCCGAAGTCAGAAGGACAGTCTGTAATGAGGCAACTGCAAAGCATAAACAAAGCAACAACAAACAGCAATGGATGATGAGCTTGAGTAACAGAGACTGCTGGCTGGTAAATGCAACTCATCATTAGCAATGAAGGTGATGCAAGTTAGTGAACAGAACAGGCTTGTTTAAACAAGGAGAGAGATGGGGCTAGGGTGTTGGCTCACTAGAATAAGCACTTCCCTGGCAAGCGCTAGGGATCTGGGTTCAATTTCCAGTTCCACTAAATAAATAAATAAAGGAGAGAGATGGCATATTCCTTGCCCAAAAGCAAGTAATCTTTGGACAGCTATTTTCTGACTTTAACACCTACCTACAAGGTAGGGTTACAGGCACATACAGGATTCTGCAAGGTTGTTGTCTATCACCACACCCTGATTCTGGGGACAAGCCTTGGAAGAATTTTGGTGTTTATAAATACATATCTTCTTTGCCTCTCTTCCTCTAACATATCTTCACAAATTTGGTTAGTAAATTAACAGTCTCATCCAGTAAAGGAGGAATGGAATAGAGAGGTTGCTTTAAACTGGAGAGAGATTGACAGTAGATACACTTTGAATGCAAAACACGTTTGGCAAGTGCCCCTAACAAATGATGACCTTCGGTTAGATTGCTTTTCTAAGAATGATTTTTGGGCAGGTCATTTAAGTGACTTTGATCTTTGTACATAGAGTACATGTTGGCAGGTCACTGCTTGAGAACCACTGCATTTCTAGGAACTAGACAGAATGGAGGAGCTCTTGTCCCACATAGTCCCTTTGGTTTGGTAGTGAAGCTTACCTGTTGCACTCTTGACCCAGGACCTGCTGGCAGTACTCTTGCTGTCCACTTACACAAAGCATAAATACCTCTCAAATGTTGAATATCTGCTTTTAGCCTACAAGCCACAGTTATTAAATCTTTCAACCAGTACCTTGTGTTGACCTCAAAGCTTTATGTTGTATAGAGCAATGTTTTCTCCACTATGTAGTTCCAATAGCTTTCAAAGAGTTGGGGATGGAGATGTGACACTCACAGGAGTGCTTCCAGATGCAGACTAATATTTGTAAAGCTTGGAGGCTTTTTGAGTAGTTCTATCACCCACTTGAAGCATTCATGATGGTGTCCTGGTTTTGAGAAATGTCAAAGGGAAACAGTGACTGTCATCAGATTGACACTGTGACTGGATTTGCAGTAACGCTATTCACACTGTCTTATACTGTGAACAGTTAGAACTCCATCTGCCCGGGAGCCTAGTGTAAAATATGTGTGATTTTATATGTTTTAATAATTGGATGAAAGAAACTACATTTCTTTAGTTTCCCTCTGAAGAATGTGCTTCCTTTACTAAAAGGTTCTTGGTGTAAACATCTGTGAGTGCTCATGGTGTGCTAGCCTCTGTTATAAAACTTTCAACGTATTGACTGATTTACTCTAAAAATTAAATGGCATGATTATGTCTATCTTACAAAAGAGAAATTTAAGGGGAAAAAAAAAGATATTAACTCACTTGTTTTAGGTTACAGACCCGAAATTCAGCATTAGGAAGTTTAGCTCCCGAAACATACTCAACTTTAACATACAGACTTACATTCAAACTAGTTAGCTGACATCCACCAAATTCTTATCTTTGCTCCTAAAGTAGGTTAGTGGCATTTCTTGTTGGAATAACACAGTCAACTTGGGGTTTCATAGCTGTATCTGTCCCCAAGTATCAAGGATAATATGATAAATAAAAATTCATAACAAAATCATATGAGAATAGTGATAGTTAATACGTTGCACATTGTCATCTTTCAAACAGTTTCTTGGGGTACAAGAAATGGTCCTAAAAATTTCTCCAATCTATATTAGCAGCACCCTTCCTCTCTAATGAACTAAGAGATGCTAAGAGACTTGCATGTTTTTTCCTTTTCCCTAATGTCCTTTTCCTTTTCACCCATCCTCGTTCCTTTTTTCCTTCTGAACAATTTATTCTCATTTCACAGTATATACAGCACATTTTTAAAACAAAATTTTAGAGTCTAGTCAGTCTCTACAACCATCCTTAATATTAGGTCCAATGGGCCCACGTTCATAAAATGGCCCCAAAGTACTTTGTAAATTTATTTACCAAATTCTCTTTTCTGTTTCTTTGGGTCCTATAATTTCTTCTCCTATCTCTCGTGGACTTATCAATTTCCAGTAAACCATTCCTCACAAGGAGTCTGACCTTGGCTCCCCTTTATTTCTTGACTCAAATCCAATCAGTCATGATAAATCTGTAAAGGCAGAAAATATATGAGTAATTACCATAGCATGGGACAGGAATAAAACAGGGAGTAAATGCTCAATATGTAAAAGGTTTCCTTTGGGGTACCTATCTGAAATTAAATAGTGGTGGTATACAACATTGTGACTATATTAAAAAAAAATGAATTGTATACCTTAGAATGGTTAACATGGTAAATTTTAAGATGTGTGAATTTATCAAAATTAAAGACAAATAAAAGTCTAGCTCTTGTGAAACTTACCAAGTCCTAAGTCAAGAGGCCCAATGGAAATTGATTTTTGTTTGTTTGTTTTCTGTAGCACTTTGCTTCTCCTTACACAATGACGTGTTGCTGGGGCCTAATGTTCTCACAGTAGAAAACCAAAACTTGTCATCTTAAATATGAGGAGCGTTTGCTACGGTAAGAATTCTTCAACATTGCCTCTTGGTGTTTAGTTCCATTTCTTTGCTAGTTTTACTTTATTTTGTGGTATTTAATTCTTGGATTCAATTGTCAGCAACCCTGAGCTTGAAAAACCTCCTAACAATTCTACCAAAATCCCACCTAGAAGTTAATGGTAGTTTAAAACCATATCCACAAATTTGTCAGCATTCTCCCTGCAAAAATAGTGCCTGACCCCTCTTCCTTTTAAATCGTTAGCTGAAGATTAAAGCACCTGCTTATGCAGACACAGGTCCCCGGGCCTCCCAGGCTGGCCTCACCTTTGGGGCCCATTGGGAAAGTGATTGAGACCTTAGTGGCCTGTGCCTATAATCCCAGCACTTGAGAGGCTGTAAACAGGAGGATCACTATGAGTCCAATCTATGCAATGAGACCCTGTAGACCCTACCCTAAATATAAAAATCAGTCAATCAATCATTGGCTAAACTGTGTGACTTCTACATAATCAACAGAATACAACAGGGCAGAAGTGATGGTCTTTGATTAGTTTATAAGAGGCATGGAATCCTGTGCTTTTCTCTGTCTTGGATCTCTCTGTCCAGGTGATGCCAGCTATCACTGGCTAAGGATGCCCAGCAGCAAGTGCCCTGGCCCTTGTGGTAAGGGCACAGGGATGAGCCACTATGAAAGCCAGCCCTCCATCCCCAGGCAGAGCGTCAGAGGACAGTAGCTCCTGGACACATTTTTAGGGCAGTCTAGCCAGGACTACCCAGTAAGACCAGCCTTGAACTCCTGACATGAAAATCAGAGGATGGAAAAAGTGTGGTGTTTCAAGTCAGTTCAATTTAGCCTAATTTTTTATCCAGGAATAGATACTAACACAACTGTTCCTTATTATCTTCTTTCTGTCTATGTCCCTTTTCCTGTTTCTTTATTCCATCACTTTATTTTTTAAATCTTAGAAATGATAGTTTTTGTTTATTGATTATTTTATAAGGTTTTAAACTTGGCAAAGTTAAATTTCACAGTGAATATTTATATACCCTCTGTCCAGATCTTAGAAGCTAACTGCTTTTGCTTTATTGTATCTCTATGCATCTATTCCTATCTCTATCCACTAATCTATTTTATTTTTGATGCAGCAAAAGTAAATTTCAGATATCAATACTCTGCACCCTAAATAAATACGTCAGTATTCATGGCAGAGAATATGTTTCCCTTATTTACTTATGGTTCTGTTTTCTGTTGCAATAAAACTTGTATACAATGAAATCCAGAAGTGCATATTCACAGACTAACAAATATACACCAAGCTATTAGGAAGATACAAAGTATTCATGGGTTTAAATTTACTCTCCCTAGCACAGTACATATGACAATCCCTTGTAACTCTTTGACCTCTCATAGCATCCACATCATCTGGTTATATAGTGGGTGATGAACTAATATCTTTGACTTTGCCAGTGGGTGTCACTGAAACTCTTAAAAGACAACTAACCAATGATAATTTGGTTCTAAGAAGCTGAAAACTCAAAGATATTTGGAGCCTTCAACACAGAAAGAGCATAAAAGCTGTCCTCTCTTCTTTGTAAAAAAATCTCTTAAGAAATAGTTTGTCCACAGAAATTAGCAAAGTGTAGAGCTAGTAAAAATGCTTATGAACAGCAATTTGTTTTCCATGGGACTCACCAGATGGCCCATACTGTTAGGTATTCCTTAAATCTCCATGTAGGAAAACCTGTTATTCCCCCCAACACTTATAATAATAACCCCTTGGCCTACGCATTATGACCAGTACACATAGCAACTGCAGAGCTTTGCTATAAGCATTTTAATGGCTTTGGACAGCATGTGAGACAGAGAGAGCTTGCCAATAAAAAATAAAGAACATTCTCTGGTGTTAGCAGGCAGCATTGTATGAAGAAGAGGAGGCAGTTTCACCTGTGTCATTTCGAGGTCTCAGCTCCGGAATCAGGACTACCTGTGCACGTGGACCGGCTGCCACCTCTGGCCCTGCCCTGCCTCCAGCGCCCTGGGCTACCACTGGCCTGGCTGAGAGCAGACAGTTGTCGGCAGGCTCCTCAATACTTACTGCACATGCTGCAGCAGGCCTGAATTTACAGTGCTATGTCTGCCTTTTCTCGCTTTTTGGTTTTCTCCCTGCCTTCTTTCTTCTGACTGGCTCTGCTTATCTTTCATCTGTGTCTATTGTTCTCCTCCCAACACATTTTTTCTGGCACTTTGGCCCTTTCAATTTATTTCTCCTCTTGCAGCCTATCTCTTTCGAGTTTAAGCTCACTCTCATCATTTTTATCTTTACCTTCCCACATTCTTCTTCCCTGCCTCATCCCTCTTTCATTCCTCTATTTTCCCTTCTGGCTTTCAAACTCTCAATCTTGTACTGAACACTCGCTTTCCTAAATCATTGCTCTTTCTCCCCTCCTCTAACCTGGGTGAGCAGGTTGCCCATATTAAAAACCTTTGTGAAATGATTGTCTCCTTCCTTCCCACAGACACCAGAGCCAGGCTTTTGTAGCAAACTGAAGAGACCCAATTTTCAACCATGAAGGTTGTCGGGGGCTAATTTGTCAGCCTCGTTCCACCTGCCATATGCACAGGCTGAAGCCCCGTGACAGCCCTCATTTTCTGAGCTGAACTTCAACCTTTGCCCTCTGACCCTTTTGTTCACATTCTGTTATTGCACTGGGGAGAGAAACACAACCCTGCCTGATTACAGTTTTAATTTCCCCAAGTACTTCCACCACCTCATTTTCACCTTCATCTCTCTCTCCCTTGTCTGTGAAACTGTCCTGAGAATCATATTTTGCATTTTTTATGTTTCAGATCAATATTAAAGAAGTATTTTTACTTTTTGTAAGTTCTTTTGCCCTTCTCTGACCCTAAATAAAAATACTGTGTGGCATAAGACTCCCTCTTTTCACAACAAATATAAAATATATGGATTGACCTAAGACCCATTGCAGTTGTATTTTTTTTTTAATTTTCTGAAGTCTTGTTAAGGTTGCTGTAGTTTCTGGTGCTGCTGCTGCTGCTCCTCAGAGACTCACCAATAGCTTTGTGCTCCTAGTAAGCTTTGAATTCAGGAAAGCAGAGAACACCAGTCAAAAGTATCTAGTTCCTAAATGTCTCCCTGATGCAAGCTCACTTTCTTTTGAGACTATATTGAAAATGAATGGCCGGCCTACTTATACATTTTGTTATTATCGAGTCCTCTGGTTAACTTTAAAAACTAATTTACCTTGAAACTCTTAAACTCAACAACTAGAAAACTCAGTGAATAAACACCCATAGAAATTGACTTAACAGAAATATGTGTCATCATCATGACTGTATAATTGCATTTAAAATATCTTGATGGAGCATGAGATGTTAAACAGCCTCCCCTTCTCCACCCGGCAAGGGATCTCACACATTCTGCATCACACTTAGAACTATACTACAGCGGAAATTGTATCTTCTTTCTTTCAATTTCCAGCTATTACTGAAATAGCTGACACTTAACATGTAATAAAAATATGAAATTAATTTATCTGAGCTCACTAATGAATCCAATCATTGCTTATCATCATTCTGTATTTTAGAAGTGCTTGATAGAATCTGTGGATGTCCATGTAACATATGCAGAAGGGGAAGTGCCATTTCTCTCTGGGTCTCAGTTTCTTTCTCTACAAGATAAAAAGTAGATAGAAAATTTCTTGAGTCTCTGGCATTTCTAATATAGTAAATTGATCACCCTGACTTTGCCACCATGGGAATACAACCCTCACACAACCACCCAGAAGACAAGATTTAAGGAAAAATGGAAAGAAACCAAGATCAATTATATTGCACTATATAGTGTGAGTACCCTATATAAAGACAAGTAGAGAAGCATGACTCAGTATACTACAATAGGCCCCAACCTACTGAGAAAAACAAAATTCATACATAATCACTCATAAAGATTATTCTGATATAGCTATTTCATTTTTCAGAAAGTATGTAGTTCTCCCTATTTGTCTTATCCGTTCATCTCCCTTGCTTGATTTTCTAGCTATTTATTAACAATAATTAATAGAAATTCAGCTACAAATATAAACACCTTTCCCAGGATATTAATAGTTATCATCAACAAAGTATCTCATCTTTGATCATGAATATTCTTGCAGGCTATAAGCAAGGAATCAAGGAGAGTAGATTAAAGTTCAACCAGATCAAATCAAGACCAACGTAAAATCCTTCATTTAAATGAATTTCTACCATGTATCAAGTTTGACACACCAATAAACACAGAAAGGAAACTGTATAATAATCAAAAAATATTACCTTTGTCTTCAAATAATTTGCTATCTACACATGGGCATGGACTTTTATTATTTAAAGTAGAAATGTAAGTACCATTTATTTGGAAACACTGAGCAAATCATACTGTCAAATGGAAGGACTGAGCAACACTTGATTTTCTGAGAGTAGTTGCACTGACGTTTAGTTTGAGAAATAGGAAGACATCCTACATTACTTGGGAAAATAGCAATGAGTTAAAATGTAGAGTTAAAAATTTTTTGCCTGATTTTGGAGTAAACAGACTGTTGTAATTGTTTTCAGGAAGAGGAATTCCTTATTGAGGGCAAAGGAATAAGACAAAGATTTATAAAGCAAGAAACCAATGGGTAGACATACTGTAAAAAAGTTTGTTCAGTAATGTTAATTCTCTAAACCAAATGTAGAACCCGGAAGAGCTCCAAAATAGCAAAATCAATTCTGCATAACAAGAGCAAGGTAAGAGGTACCACAATCCCAGATTTGATGTTAAATTACAAAGCTATAGTAAAAAATATAACATGGTACTGATACAGAAACATACAGATCGATGAAATAAACAGAGAGTGCAGAAACAACCCCAGCCACATTCAGCTATCTTGTCATTAAGAAAAGGTCCAGAGATACACACTGGATGAAAAATGGTCTCCTTAATAAATGGTGCTAGAAAAACTGGCTATCTGCATTTTAAAGATTGAAAGTAAACCCATATTTCTCATCATGTGCTAAGAAAAACTCAAAATGGATCAAAGTTCTAAATGTTAAAATAAAAGCACTTAATTTTCTGCATGATGAAATAGGTAAAACTTCTGAGTACATTGCAGTACACAAGGAATTTCTGAACAAATCCCCAAGTGCATAAGAAATAATATCAACCAGCAAAAAAAAAAAAAAATGGGATAACATCTTTTTTAAAAAAATCTGCACAGTAAAAGAAACAACCAATAGAGTGAAGAGAAAACTTATAGAATAGCAAAAACAAATTGGCAGCTATTCTTCATACAAAAGATTAATAATCCAGAATTTGTAAAAAAAAAAACTTGAAAAACTAGACTGCTCTGAAATAAAAGACTAAATTTCAAAACATTGAAATGAAAAAACACTTCTCAAAAGCACAAGTGGCCAATAAGTACTTGAAAAAATGTTGAACATTGTTGGTCATTAGGAAAATGCAGGTCAGGCAGACAGCTCAGTGGAATAAGTGCTTGCCTAGCAAGCACAGGGTCCTGAGTTCAACCCCTTGTACCATCAGAAAAAAAAAAAGCAAATTAAAACAACTCTAAGATTCCATCCTACTCCTCAGAGGATAGCCATTATCGATCCCTGATCCATGTGCTTGCCAAAGCAGGCACTTTGTCTGCTGAGCTATCTCGCCAGCCATAGGATGGTCATTATCAAGGAATCAAAATAATAGCAAATACTGACAAGACTGAGGCAAAAGAAGACTTTCTGTAGCATTACTGGGAATGTAAATAAGTAAAACTGTTATGGAAATCAGTATGGAGATTTCTCAGGAAATGAAAACTAGAAATTCCAGTAGACACAGCTATTCCCCTTGTAGGTATTCTTCCCAAAGAGTTAAAAACATCATATTGGAGTGTTACATATATATCTACATCATGATGGCACAATTCATAATGGCTAAATTTTCAAAGGACATAAATGTCCATCAACAGATAAATGTGAAGAAAATGTGGCATTTATACATAATAGACCACTACTTTGCCGTAAAGAAGGATAAGCTTGAGTCATTTTTAGGAAATGGAGTATATCTTGAAAGTGAAAAGTTAAATGAAATAAATCACACACAGAAGCTCAAATTTCATTGTTTCTCTAATATGAGAAACATAAAATATAAATCAAGAGCAAAATGAAGAATATATAATAGGAAATATGGAAATAGATCTTTTGTGAGTGAGAAGAAGACGAAGAGATGGAGGGAGGGGGAGAAAGGAGGAATTAAAAAGAATTGAGAAGTATTATATTTGCATACCAATTCCTCACAAGGAATATGACCATCATATAATATATACATGTGTAATGAAAAGAAAAATGTAAAAAAGAGTTCCCATTATGCCCCTTTCTAGAAGGATAGGACTTGACAACTCCCCTGAAGTTGATCATGGCCACATGACCCTCTTTGACCAATAAAATTAAGCAAAAACAATGTGTGGTGATTCAGGACAAGCATTTTATTCCTGTGCCAGATACCTTTCAGCCTCTTTCTTTCTCTGCTCCAGCAACCTGGAATTCTCCCATCTACACCTCTGCCTGAACAATGACATAAAGCAGAAACCCTAGCCAACGTGCCATGGATATGTAACAAGAGAAATAAACCTTTGAAGTGTTAAGCCAGTGAAATCTGAAGATTGTTCCCACATTACCTATTATCCTTGATAGATCATTTCTTATACAGTCTTGCTTTTATTCTCATTTCTCTTATTACCTTTTTTTTTTCTTTTCTTTATAGCCATGCCTACACAGCTAGGAAAAGTAAACAGAAATTTGACAGTTATAATTCTTTGGGTCTGACATTTACAATCATCAGTGACTCAAACTGTCACCCTGATACCTTTCCCTTAGGGTTGTAGGGGGAGCGATCATGGATTGGATCCTAGGCTGATGGAGCTGGAAGACTAAAATTGCTTCTGATGTAAGTTTAATGGCAAGACATTCCATTTTTTGGTTCTCCCACATTAAACCTCTGTGGGTCCTCCTTTTAGTCCCTTCCACAATCATCAGTTCTCTAATTACCCTACAGTACCCAAAGTCTGTACTCTAATTAGACAGCTGGTAATGATGTTTCACTTCCTCACTTGTCAGAAGTGGGATGTAACTTTGGACCTAGAAGAAAAGAGAGGCTCAGCCATAAATACATCCTCTGCTGGGTCATCCTTGAGCTTGGCATTCCCCACATCCCTACCCAGGTGTGCCACTCACAACTGAATATTTATCTGGAAAAGTTCTCACCAGAGGAAGTTTATTTTAGGGTCAATTTGCCAAACTCTGTGCCATCTCTAAGTCTAAAATCTCTTTTGTCTAATTTGCTCAAGACCTAGTATGTACTAGGAACATGGCTTGAACTCCACCAGAATCCATAAAACAAGTAACCAACTCTACTTCATCTTATTAGTAAGATTGTGTCTCTACCCCTGCAAGCTCTAAAGGACGTGTGCTGAGATCTGTTCATCTGAGATGCCTGCATCTTGACAAGAGTTGCTCAATAAATACTCAGTATATGATCAGATTCTGCTAACCAGTGGTGGTACTTTGAGAATGGCTATGTCTCCCTATGTATTTCCACAATTTAGAGCAAGCTTGGATTACCTGAATCCCAGAGTAGTTTTATCTCTGAAGCCTCTTTTGACGGTAAATCTAACTTACTTCCTTCTCATTTGCAAATTCTCCATATTGGCGCTTTCTCAAGTTTGCCTTCTTTCTAGATCAGAATTATAAAATAACATTTTCTGACAGTTTTTACTCTGTCCTTGTGAAAATATACTTTTAACAGAGCCTCAAATATTACACAGTTTTCTTACCAGCCCTTGCATTGTCATCTGCTCACCTCCCAGGAAGCCTCGCAGTTTGAAGGTTTTGGTGTCTGATTCCACCAACTTCTCTAACTTTGAGTTCATGATTACCTTGGAGACTTCAGTTTCACTTCAACTCAACTGTGCCCAACAGGTCTCCCTTCTTTAGCTCTTCAGTCCTAGCTGTCCTAACTCCACTGGGAGTCACACCCCGGACCTCAGTAAGCACAGAGAACTGCTCTACTGGGTTGGTCTTAAGTTGAAAAATTCCCACATCTACACTTACATCAATCACAACTTCTTAATCTTACTGTTTTCTCACTGCTCAGCTCGTATGACTTGTCCAAATTGCATCCAGATACCATTTCCTTGATCTTGGGGAGAAAATTTATTTGCCCATTTATTTCCTTCCTTGTATGGCCTATAAAATGTAATTTACATCATTAACTTTTTCTTACCATATATAGCTAACTTCTTCTTTGTTCTCTTCACTTGGTCACCCAAAGATAATTTAGTCCAACTATTTGTTTTTTCTGACCTTAAATTTAGATTTCCAAGCTCTATTGGAGAACATATTACAGACATTTATATGAGTAACACAGACTGCTGTTTTCTGTGCTAAATTTACCATCTTCTGTGGTACCTAGGAAACTTCCAGTATACCCCTAGGTGGCGTCCTCTTAAAGAACTTCTTGGACTAGGTGTGTGCCTCAGTAGTAGAATCCTTGCCCTGTATGCACAAAGCCCTGGATTTGATCCCCAACACTGTAAAAAGCTGTAAATAAATGGATTTAATTAATTAATAAATCAATAAAGTAATAAAGTAATAAATTATTTAAATTAAAAGAACTTTTTAAAATAACCCTTACACTTTCCATCTCAGTACTTATCTTTGTTTTCTGTAGAAACAGAGATACTCAGGCGGGGACTTTTGACTTCCTGCCCTGCCATCAGGCATCTTTCCTTGGAGAAGGCAAGTGACTCACTTCAGGTTACACATTTAATAATGAAATCAAAGCTTTTATTCCAGGTCCATTCGATTTCAAAGCATCTATTTTTAAACATTAAACTATACAGAGCAATGATTAAGAATATCAACTGTGAGGCAGCATTAGCTGGTAAAATCCAGCCACTTAGCTATCAGTTAGTCTTTGGCCTGTTCCCTGGTTTCCTGCAGTGAAACTGCTACAATTTCTGCTTTGTAGAGCAACAGTATGACTTAAGGTGACAGACTCAGAACTGTGTCTACCATATAGCTTCACTCATTAAATCTTAGATTCTATTAGAGGAGAACAGAATTAACATTACGCTAGACAACAGAAGCTAGAGGATGAGAAATTGAAGAGATACAGGTGAGAAGTTAAGTATTATTCACAGGAGTTCAAAAAGATATGAAATCTTAAAAAATATGTTGGCATTACTGACTAGGAAGTCAACAGCAAGTAGGTAAAGATGCATTAATAAAACAAAGCTGGACAAAAGTCCTGTTTTTTGTAGAATCCTGGAAGAGTTACAACCAACCAATTTTACTGCTAAATGTCTAATATATAACACAGTTTTGTTAATATTATTGCTCCATGCTCACACAAATTTTTTGGAGGCTCCTACTTGTACTCTTGCCCCTCCACACTTATTCCCAGTTTATCCAAGATTCTACTTGTCTCCTTTCTCAACCCTCCCTTTGGAGATTCTATTCATTCTCAGCTCCAACTGTTAGAGAAATGACAACATTACACCTCTACAAGCTGTTGGCTTAAGACCAATGTGCCTTGAACCTGCCCAAGCCTCAGTTACTTAAGCTTCACCGTCACAATTCTGGCTGCATTTTCCAGATAAAAGTTCAAGCCTTTCATGTACTTTTCTAGATAATGTCGATTCACATCTGTACTAAAATTGTCTATCTGTATATTCTGTGATTACTTTCCAATTCAACATGCCTAAAGCCAAACCCTCCATTATTATTCTTCAACACTGCATACAATGAGTAATGATAACAATATGTAATGCAACAACCATTGTTAATTTTCTACTCTTGCTTTGAAACTCTGTACTATATGTACTATTATATGTTGCTTTGTTTCTGTCTTTTTGTTATTCATTTTTGTTTTTGTTTTTAAAATAATTTTTTTTAAAAAAAGAAACTAAATGAGCTTAACATACAATGGGCTGTATTTTTCCCTTTTCAACAAGAAATTCAGAGGCAAACACTGATGACTTTAATTTAGTGGGTCCAGTATGCCAGGGCTGAGGTCTCTGATACAGTCTTGATATATCTTTCTCATGATTTTCAAATGCTGACTACAGTTCTAACCATCTTCTCTGCTTGGCAGGCAGGAGGAGAAGTAAAGGCAGAAGCTTGAAAGAGTGACACACAGATCAGAAAATCAGAAGCTTTTCTCGGAAACCAAAACAGATTTCAGTTTATTTTGTTATCTAGGACTCTATCACATGAATGCCTTTATTCCATGACCATCCCACTACATGACAAGGGAATCTGGGGAGGCAATATTTAAGCTTTTCATTTGTGGGTAACACAAGAAAAATAAATGAAATGGATGCTGACCTGCTATGAGGTTCATTTCATGATTTTCTTTGTTATTAAACTTAGTTGGTAAACTTTTCCTGGTGAGCCAGTTTTAAAGCCTGGCACCACCATCACCTCTCATGTTCAGTAAAGCTTCCAAGGAAGCTTTGGACCCTGATATCTGTGTGCTCATTTGCTCATTTCTGTCTCCACTGCCACCCTCCTCATTCAGCCCCTTGACATCCTTGACTTCCTTGCACCCAGTCTCTCTGTCTCCTGCCCATGTCATCTTTCTCACTATCAACAGGGCATCTTTTTAAAATGACCAGAAGCCTTCTATGGACTCCCCCCACCGATGCCAGACAAATCTAAACCATTTGGCTTCTTCTCAAATCCTTTACTGTCCATTTCTAGGATTGATCCATTCAAGGCTATGCCGTGGCCACTCCACTTCTGTGTCATTGTCCATGCCTACTCTACTTTTCTCTTTGTCCTCCTTTTTCAACCTCTCCTGGAAGATAGCTATTGCAGATTGAGGGCACAGGGTTTTGCTAAAGCTGCAGTGCTAAAATGAGAAAACTCACTGTGAGAGCCCAGCATCTTCCAACACTCATCCCGTGGAAGACTAGATCTTTTTAGGTTTTATTCTCTCACACTGTCATGGCAGGAAACAGTTTTAGTCTGTCCTCCACAAAGACACCTAGATAGGATAGATAAATGCAGAATACTTATTTTTCTTCAGTGAACAATTTAATGCACTCTACTATCTCCTGCTGAGGAGGTAAGAATGGTAAGCCTTGGTAAATGGAATATTTTAGCTTGCTGGTGGCTAGATTAGGTCACAAGGTGTTTCCTTTGAAATTGAATTAAAGATTCATCTGGAAGAACAAATATGTTTTTAACTCTTCTCTCTCTCTCTCTCTCTCTCTCTCTCTCTGTGTCTCTCCCCCATTCCCTCCCTCCCACCCTTCCCAGGGAGGATGAGTAAGGTGAATAAACAACCAGCAGACTAGCTATTACTAGGGAATGCATCAATTTTTTTGATTTGTCGTCATGTGGACTAATCATAGTGTGAATACTCCAACCATGACCAATTTCAACATAATATCACTGAAAACAGACCTTGGAAAAGTTACAGTGAGATCTTTCAAGCAGGTCTAAGCTAAATTCAGTATACTATTATATGATATTTGCTGATACAATACCTGTTCATAGAGTCCTTACTCTGTTCTAGGCGGTGTGATTAAGATACTGCTTGAAACAAGATAGTCCCTGCCCTTTTCATGTTTATAATCTAATGGGAGGTTGGAAGCTATTTCTTTAAGAATGCAGGCTCCTGTCATCTTTTCTATCTTTAACCCAATTTACTTTAATTTATGTTATATATAATGCATCATTTGTATGTATTTTAGCCTGCATTAAGAATGCCTTCTATACAATGTCTTCATTCTGACTCCACCTAGCCAGTAGTTTATACATAGTAAGGCTCTTTACATATTTATGAAAGAAAGAAAGAAAGAAAGAAAGAAAGAAAGAAAGAAAGAAAGAAAGAAAGAAAGAAAGAAAGAAAGAAAGAAAGAAAAAAGAAATGTAAAAATGTTGATTTATTGTTTTGGTGGAGCACAGGCACAGCAGTTGGGAACAGTGTTGAAATGGAAAGAAAATCTATTGGCAAAACCTCTTCCCTCCCAGCACTTTTCCGTTCCAGGTGAATGATTTCATTATGCATGTAAAGCTTTGAGTGGCTCCAGCCACACACTCCTCCTCCACTCTGTTCCAAATAAAAATGAGTTACACAGAACCCACCAGTAGTGCTTTACGAGTGCTAGCAATTGCTACCGTGCATCCTTAATAGCAGCGTAATCAAAAGTTATGATGCATTTTTCTGTAATCACAAGAAATGATACCCACTTAGTGTTAAGTAAAGCAAATTCCTCACCACAAAAAGGCAAAAGCATTTCAATTTTCATTTTGAAACGAGTGAGTCAAAATCAATTTGGTAAAGCAGTTAACAGCAACTCTGCGCCCCTTCCTAGCTCATAACAGGTACAATTTTCTCTTAGCAAACAGCCAAGCCGAGGTCTCTAATGCTGGATTAACATGGTGTGTTCGAACCAACCAACTATTGTGTACTTAAATTGGTAACAGTAGCCAACAGAGAAGCACTGATGTGAATCTTAAGAAGGAGAGCAATTTGTCAGCATACAGGATATATCTTGAGGAAAAAAAAAACCCTACAAACATAAATATGCTGGTAAAGAGTTTTTTCAGAGAGATTTCAGAACACCACAGCCCAAAAGTATATCCCCTGTGCCTTTATGAGGGCTGCTAGCAGCTGGGCCAAACCCAAGTTACAGAAGGAAGCAAATATCTTTATTTTATAAAGAGCATCTGTGTATTGTATTTCCTCACTCTTTCTCTCAAAATGAGGATGTCAGCTAAAATGAGACAAGTGTTAAATTTTAATTGGATTTAGAAGACCAACTTTCTCTCATTTCTACACACACACACACACAAATGTACACTCTGCCTTCTGTGGAAACTGTGAAGACAGTTGACAAAATATATTTGTCTAATGTAATTATGTATCCTGAGGAATTGATTTTCATAATAAAAAATCTGTATAACATTAACTCATCACTATGGTAAATCTTTTATAGATCTCCATTCTTCTTTGTCTTCTCCCTTTCTGTCTTTTTTTTTCCTATGGGGGGAACAAATTGTAAATGTGTACATATACTTAAAATATGCCCAAATACTTATTTTTTTATCTAGCACAAGGTTTGCAGAAGAATTATTAGAACACAATGAAAAATTCATGTTCTCTTAGTAATTGGTATTCTTTTTGTTTTTTGTTTTTCTCCTAATTAATTTAGTCTGAAGTTTAAACAGGGCAGTGACATCAAGCCTGCTAAGATAAAGACCCCAGGATAAAGCCCTCTTAGGCTTTCCCAAAGGCATTGCAGTGATCTAACAGAAACACATCCACAGTCCTGTTCTTAGGAGCTTCAGTAATGAGAGAAGATTGGACAGATGCAATTATTAACACATAAATGGTTAGAAATAAAATCAATTCAATATTGCAATGTCCTACTTTGTTTTGTCAAGCTAAAAATAAGAGATTCCCAAAGTTCCATTGAAGCAGCTATTGGAATCAATGTGCTGAGGTTCTAAGCCTAAGCCACAATTTTTATGATACAGGTGAAAGCTGTGTATTGATCCAGCTGATGTGAAATGAAAGTCAGGGTAAACACCTGTAGCCAAAATACACCTGAAGGAAAAATAACAAGGATCTGACTTCTATTCATGTGTGTAGATTTTGCTTTCCCATCTGCAGCCCTAGTCCAAGGGACCCCATCCATTGAGAGAGCATGTTTTTTTTTCATGCAATTAAAGGGACTGTTAGTCACTTTCTAAAACACAGACCAGGCCTGGGGAGATGGCTCAGTGAAATAAGTGCTTCCCTGGCAAGCACAAGGGCCTGAGTTCAATCTCTGGTTCTGCAATAAATAAATAAATAAATAAAACATGGACCATGGCTTAGGCTTGAAAGTATAGTAAAATTTGCTGAACCTATTTGTGAAGAAAAACATATCATTCCTTCCTTTATGCTCACTTTAGTTGAAGAGTAACCAGGGTTCACGTTTTAACAGACAAAACAAATGTCTTCTGGGTGTAGCTGAATAAAAATAAACTTTAAAAATGATGAACATTTCTTTTGGAAAGTGTATAAGGAATTCTCTGTGAATTCCTATACACAGAGATGAACATAAGGAGGACGCTGAGGGTATAATGCCTACGAGTCAGCACGATAGCTTATCTCCCATGAATAAGAGTAGAGAGATGGCTATCCTTGTTCTGGTTATGACATATTTTCTGAGATTTCTGCATATGTGACTCATAAAATAAACCTAGCAGCTATAACACTTTTGTGAAAAATGAAAGAAAATATAAATTGTCCAGGAATACTTTTAATAGCAGTGAATGGGCCAAGAAGAGCCTGAGACTACCCAAAGGTTGGAGCAAAAAAAAAAAAAAAAACCTATTGAAATGCAGGAAAGTCTCCATTAAAGGACAGCATCTAGAGAATCTGCCAGGTGGATAAGGGTTCCAGAAATGCCCTGCTAACTGGGGGCAGGGAAGTGAAGTGACAGCAGGGGCCTTGGATAGCGTAGCAAAGGTGAAGCCATTAAAGCTTTAGTATGTCGTCACCTCCCCTTCTTCTAGGAAGCTGTGGCAAGTTATGGAGCAGACCAGACTTGCCGATCGACCAATGAAGAGCCTGTGCAATCCAGATCTCATTCTAGGTCTGGGTTGCAGAGGAGCTGAGGCCTTGTTCTGGCCCCAGGAGCACCATCTGGGGTGACCCAAGGTTGTGCTCACCGTGAACCAGTTCAATTCCAAAACCGGGGGATTAGAAAATTCAGCCATGGTTTCCTACCAGCAGCCACAGCATTTGCGTCTTGATTACGCTCCTGAGAATATTCTCATGGATACATCCCTGTGCTCTGTCCTTTCTGCTCCCAGATGTGTGTTTGGGCAATTGAGCACAGTAGCTCAGCAGCCTCAAGGGATACAGATGCAAATCGCTACACACAATTGAAATAAGGGTACAATTTTGAAATAGTAATTCTGTTATTTGATACTAACAATGTTCTCTTTTTTTATATGAACTAGAGAAGAAGCTGTTACCTTAAAAGTGGTTTAAAGAAAGTACACTGAATATAGGGAAAACTAGAACTTAGAAATATAACTGATTTTTGCTTATTTAACTATTTGGCAAATTATTGTTTGCATGAATGCCCGTGTTGGGTACCTCTTACCTTGCTTTCAAAACAGTTTAGTTTGTGACTAATGCTAGTCTCAAAATACATTACAGCCACCTACCTCCTTCACTGACTTCCTAAAAATTGGCCTGTGGTTAGAATTTCTCTGGCTAGGCCCAAAGAGAGAAGTAAGCAAAAAGGGAAAAAATTGAACATAACTTTTACTGATTGTCTTTTAATAATCTACAGCCAATTTCATCTACATATTTCAACATACTATGCAACATATTATGCCATCAGATTTTAATGAGGCCTGGCACTGAAGAAGACAGGAAGACATTGTCAATTTCCTAGCTTTTATCATTTGTCTATAGGAATCAGGACACAAATTGATCAAGAATCACCAGGCTGCTCACCAAGGATGAGAAATCTGGAGCTGGGGAGTAAAAGCTGAGAAACACAGTGAGGAAGAAAGAGTTTTGCCAGATTTGTAAGTCAAAAACATCATCATAAATCACTACTCTGTGAAGTCTGGAGTCAAAAATCCCAAGTAGATCTTGGAACGGCATGCCACGTAGCACTCCATCACTGCAGCAAAAATCTCTCAAACTTTAATGAGGAGGGGTTTGTTTCTGCCCATGGTTTCAGAGCTTTCAGTCCATGGTCCTTTGGCCTGCTGGCTCTTATTGCTATTGTAAGGTACTCCATCAAGGTGCAAGTACATGTAGAAGAAAGCTGCTCCATTCAAGGCAACCAGAAACAGAGAAGAAAGAAAGAAAGAAAGAAAGAAAGAAAGAAAGAAAGAAAGAAAGAAAGAAAGAAAGAAAGAAAGAAAGAAGGAAGGAAGGAAGGAAGGAAGGAAGGAAGGAAGGAAGGAA